>CAUYUJ010015387.1:5000-20000 GCA_963575745.1 Prorocentrum cordatum | reverse complement strand
GTGTTGAGTACTGGATGGTGTGCTGGAGACGGAAGGAGTTGAGTAGAATATCATTTTCAAGTTCAGCTTGGGGAGGGAGCCGGTTGAGTATCTGGTGGTGTGTTGGAGACGGAGGGAGTTGAGTAGTAGGTTATTTTCAAGCTCAGCTTGGGGAGAGAGCTCGTTGCTCCCCTGCCGCCTCCCCCCCCCCAGCACCTGTCTCTGTGCCTCCCGAATCAAGACAGAACGCGCGCGTGCACCGTGTTTGGCGCCACCGATGCACGGAAACGCTGTGTTTTTTTTTGTTGTTTTTTTGGGGGGGTCTGCGAAGCCACGAAACATTGTGTATTTTTGTTTTTTGGGGTTTTTTGGGTTTGCAAGCCCCCGTGCCCGCCGCGGCCTCCCTCCCAGCACCCCTCTCTCTGCCTCTCAAAACCAAAAAAAAAAACAAAAAAAGCAAAAATACACAGTGTTTCGTGGCTTCGCAGACCAAAAAAAACAAAAAAAAAAAAACAAACAACACAGCGTTTCCTTGCATCGGTGGCGCCAAGCATTGCGTAGAGAGAGTGAGAGAGAGAGAGAGAGAAAGAGAGAGAGAGAGGCAGAGAGAGACATAGAGAGAGAGAGAGGCAGAGAGAGAGAGAGAGAGAAAAAGAGAGAGAGAGAGAGAAACAAAAAAGGAAAAGAAGCAGTCGAGGATGAGGAGACGAAAAGGTATGATCTTGGGGGGGGGGCGACCATATATATATATATATGTCTAAACAAGTGTATGTATACACACATACACGCAGATGCTGGGGTCCCTCAAAATTCTCAAGGAGAACAACAGCGAAGTCTGCAGACCGGCCGCGGTGGGCCGACCTCTCTGCGGCACTTGAGAAAGCAGCGCCTGGGCAGACCGAGCGATACGTCACAGAGCATGGCGGAACGAAGCATTTCCGGACTGACTGACTGACTGAAGCCTTGCGTCTAGAAAACGCGTGGGCAAGATTGCACGTATGGCGACCAGCGGTGAGCACAATCTATTCAACTATACAACAAACCTGGGCTGGTAACACCAGGCGGACAACAGGAAGGGGAGGAGGGCGGAGAGGGGGGCAAACTAATGACAATTGAAGACGCGCAGGCACATCCTGACATAATACAAAAACTACGAGCCGTCAACATCATCGTCGTCGAGGCCAGCGTTGTCATCATGACGTCGTCGTCACCGGCAGCGTCGTCGTCAGCGCCGTCAGCGTCATCGTCAACGGCAACATCGTCGTCGTCGTCGCCGTCGTCGTCTTCCGTTGCCGCTGGTGGCGAGTCGAGGAGGGCGTCCCCCAGGTTCCTTACCCCCTTTTCTTGCGGAGTGAGGGCTGTGACCCCCCTCCCCCGCGCCCAGCGCTCATGAAAGGCACCCTGTCGAGCGAGGAACCCCAGCATAAGCGAGGGTGAGCAGGAGGGAGACACAAACACAAAGTATGGCCAGATAACGGATGAAGGCGCTCGGGGTGGAAAGAAGGGAGAACCCGGAAGGAGTGAAGAGGCTAACGATAGCTAGGAGGAGTAACGAAGGAACACATAATGACGAAACATACACAGGGACGCACCCGACCCATCTGCAATGTGTGTGTGGCAATCTCAAAGGGCCCGTCCATAATGATAAACCTTACAGGGCATGCTGTTCCGTGTGACAGCTGCTTAAGGAAACTAGGAAACTACGCATTGCACACCGAATAAGACCTGGGCAAACCCGTGCTCAGCTGACCACCCACCTATCGTAATTTCCGACAATCGCACGGTTGGCACAACCCACGGACTAGGTCTCGTCTAAGCTTGGATCCGCACTGTGCCGCGGGGCACGAGTTGGAGTGCCCTCAGGTCCCTTGTAGTCCGCAGCCCTCAGTCCTTAGGATTGAAAATGCAAGGGTCCCGACCCCAAATCCTGATGATTTCTAGGGTTCCCTTGGGGTTCCCGGCGTGCCTCGTGCCCCGAGAGGCCTTTGACCTACAATCCATGCACGGCGGCGGGATGGGCCAAAGGCCAAGGGTGCGCGGCGTGCCAAATGTCTGGAAATGTTTGTTCCTTTTCTGGAAAAGGAGAGCTCGCCGTGGGGTCCCGGCCCAGCCCGCCGGCCACCAAGAGAGCGCCGAAACTTCGTTCTCCGTTGGCCCCGTCGCCTCCTCCAGGTTGGCCCCATGACGGCCCAAGGGGCCACCAAAACAGCGCGAGAGGGAGCCTTGGACATCCTGGGGACACCGTGGGCCAAGGGGCACTTTCTGGCCACGCCCGAAGAGCCTCCTCCTCCTCCTCCTCCTCCTCCTCCTCCTCCTCCTCCTCCTCCCTCCTCCTCCCCCCTCCTCCCTCCTTCTCCTCCTCCTCCTCCTCCTCCTCCTCCTCCTCCTCTCCTCCTCCCTTTCTCGTCGTCCTCCTCCTTTCCCTCCTCCTCCCTCAGGGGAAACGAGGGGGAACGCTGGGGTGACCAGCTCAGGTCGGGAAGCGCCGCGCTAGCATCGGCGGTGCGTCGCCGATTTTGCCCCGTCGGCGATGGCGGAGAGCTGCGACTGGGCCTCCGATGGACAAGCCCGCGCGCCCCTGAGCGGGGTGGGCCGTCGAGCCCGGATCGGCGCGCGTTTCCGCGAGGGAGGCAAAACTCCAGAAGCATCACATTGACCAGCCTCGAACTTATCCCTACCCCTAAGATGGGCGAGCAAAAAGCGAGGGCAGTCTCAGGGATGGGCCCTCGGAAACTGAGGGAATCCTTAAGATCGGCATCGAGGCGAGGTGATGTCAAACATGGGGATAGGGATCTGTTTCAAACTGGGAAATGACACGTCGACGGTCCGCGCGGAGTTCTCGGATCGGCGCTGCGCCGCCCCCCCTGGCGCGCGGAGCGCGGCAGGGGCGTCGGCGGAGGCGCCGCCAGCCAAGGGGGGATCCCGCGTCGGTCTGACGAGTTCGCGCGGACCTCTGTAAGTTTATACATATAGGTGTATAAACATATATGTATATATGTTGGCGGTGCCCGGTGCGGAGCGAACCCCCCCCCGGCAATCTCTCCCGGGGGGCTTCGAGCTGGCGCCATTCCCGGTGCGAGCCTGCACGACCCCCCCCGGTAAACCCGACCTCCTCTGGCCTTGAGCATCCAATACACCAATATATTGCAAACACCAATATATTAGGATTCTCTTAAAATCTCCTCCGTTACGATTTTCTGTCAAAATTCGCACCCAAGAAAATCCCCCTAGATGAGGGGCGTCGCCTTCTTTGGACCTTTTTTTCATAGTCAGCGCAAGAGACGAACAACAGGCTGCCCCATAAACTTCGTCATGCGTGCTCTTGAAAACTCAGACGTGTTCGGAGCACCCCCTCTGCGCTTCCCAAACGCCGCAACGGACCCTCCAAAGTCTTCATCTCGGTAGTTCCAGTGCTTGGACGGTTGTCCTCCAGAAGAACATAATTCCAAAAATAAATGCAGCTTGGGTTTAATGCGAAATATGTTATCATGCGCCGTCGCCAAAGCAGTGAAGTGTTGAGCAAAACGCACAGAATGCTCCAGCATCGTGTCTTTCGTAAATGGGAAAGACCCTGCAAGCGCAGCGTAGCAGCGTGATAAACTCTGCATGCAAAAATACATAGAAGACTCCACGGGGTCATTCCTGTCGCAGAACTGTTCCGCAAGTTCCATACCCCACGGTATTAAATGCCGAACCAAGCCAGCGCTACATCTGAGCTTGGGATAGCTGTTTGATTTGCCTTTCACAACCCCAATGCTCAAGTGAGGAAGCCTGTTCGGCGCGCCGTTCGGAGGTTGTCTATCGTAAAACCCCTGCATCATAAGGTGCATCTCTCGCATGCGCTGCTTCTGCGTGCCGCCTGGGACTTTCCTCTTGACGACGCAATGCCAGATCAGAGAGCCCATAAAATCTGCAGCTACACCTAAACCCGCGCAGTGCAGCCAATCCAACATCAAAATTCGCACGCTGGCAAACGGAACCATCAACAAAGGGCATACTCGATGTCCAGAACCCAGGATGTTCATCAAAAGTTCTTGCCATGATCTGCGGTCCGTGCGCCAGGGCGCGTCGTGGCCGATCTCGGTAGAGACCGTGCGGGCATCGAAAACTTCGCTTTGCCATCCTCCCTCTCCTGTTCTGCCTCTGCCTCCTCCGCCTGCTCCTCGGCTTGCCCACCCTCCTCGACGCCCCCGTCACTTGGCGCGTCGCCCCCCCCCCTCCTCCCCAGCGCATCGCTCCTCCCCCTCACATATGATTTCCCGTTGCGTGCCTCCTCGTCGTCGTCGTCGTCGTCGTCCTCCTCCTCCTCCTCCTCTTCCTCCTCCTGCTCCTCCTCCTTGCCCTCCTCCTCCTCCTCCGCCCCTCCTCCTCCTCCTCCGTCTCCTCCTCCATCTCCTCCTCCTCCTCCTCCTCCTCCTCCTCCTCCCCCTCCCCCTCCTCCTCCTCCTCCTTCTTCTCCTCCTCCTCCTCCTCCTCCTCCTCCTCTTCCTCCTCCTCCTCCTCCTCCTCCTATCCGTCTCGTGTTATTGATTTGCTTATGCGCGTTGCCATCCCTTTCCTCCATTCCCCTCTCCCCCTCCCCTTGCCTCCTCCAGCTAATGGTCCGCACTCCACCTCTCAACTCGCCCTGCTTGCCCCGCGCGCAGCGTTGATGGCCCTCCCCCGCTTCTTGGGCGAGCGCCCCCTAGCGATAGGGGATGGCCTTTGCAACGTCAGCGCGGGGGGCGCGCAACTTTCGCGCCGGGATCCCCCTCCTCAGGTAGCGCAGGGGGGGTGGGGCGTTGGGGCAGGGGTCGGTGGAGGCAGAACTGGGTTGGCTATGTGTTTTTCCCTGTGACCTCGGGCAGCTTGATCTTACACTGGAAGCAGCACTCCGCGTCCTGCCACCCTGGCAGCTTCAGCACCTCCTTGAACATCTTCCAGTCGCCTTTGATCTGGCAAACAACGCCCCTGAGAGGGAGTCGCCCTCTCTCGCTATGCTGTTTGGCCCTCCACTTGTCGCTCCTCCCGAATGGCGATCCATCGCGTCTGCACGATGGCCACGTTTTGGTTGCGAGGTGCGCGAATGACCAGCGGACAATTTCAAAAATATCATCCAGGGTGTTTGGGGACAACTGGTTCTTCAGCAAGCATGCGATGGGCACGCGGAGGTTCGCGTAGCGCTCCTCTAAGCCAGGCAACAGGAGCGAAACAATTTCAGCGGTCACGCTGCGGTCCCAGTTACAAGGCACACCGTCTTGCCAGATGCCGCATGGGACCGTGTCGGAGTCGCCGAGGAACGACGCTGCACTGTTGAAATGCTCCAGCGAAACGGGATCTAACCCAGACGCGCCAGTCATAACATCTGCGTGGCCGAAGAACGCCAAACGATCCAAAATCTCGTGGGGCAGCATTAAATGTATTTTCTGCAGCTCCTCCACTTGCCTTTTAGCGTTCCACGCCCGCACGTCGCGCACGTACAAGGGTGGCCAACCGTTCTCTCTGAAAATTTGGCGAAAGAAACGTGGGGCATTGCCCGGGTATTTTTCTGATGGTACTAAATCAGCAACGCCTGTGGCACCAGAGCGGTGGGTGTCGTTTGCCAATTGGAGCCCCCTGGCGCCCGACACGATGTCGCGCGACACGAGGTCAGCGACATTCGCCCTCGGGCGTTTGTCTGCTGGCAGCGCGCGCCTGCCATAAAGGCAGCGCGCGTTTGGACAGCATGCTGCGGCGACCTCTCTCGAGCCAAAAGCTACGGGCGTCCCTTGAGCCAAAAGCTACGGACGCATCTTGCGCACTGGCGCGCCCCACAACAGGGCCACCCCTGCAGGAGAGGGGCGACGAGAAGATGCGAAGGTTCCCCTCGAGAAGGGGTCGCGCTGGATGCCGGGCGAGGCGGCGAAAGGGGGGTGGAACAGCAGAGGGAGAAAAGGAGAGAACGATATATATATATATATAGAGAGAGAGAGAGAGAGAGAGAGAGAGAGAGAGAGAGAGAGATGGAGAGAGAACAGACGAACGTGAGTGAGAGCGAGAAGCAACGAACGGACAGACAGACAGACAGACAGACAGGAAACAGACAGACAGACAGACAGAGATAGGCAGAGACAGACAGGGGCAGACAGACAGAGAGCCCCTATCAAGGTATGCGCGCATTTTTTCTTGTTGGAGCGTCGCCTTGCGCCTCCATCTCTAGCGTCTGCGCGCCGAGGGAATGATATGGATGTAACTCAGGGGGCTACGAACATGATATGGAAACGCCACTCACTCCACGTAGCGCGAGAACCTCTTGACCGCCAGTTTGATGCCGTCCAGGTGGCGCTCTGCGGTGGACTTCATGGCTGCGAGATCCTTGTTCAGATTGGCATAATCATTTTTCTTCTCGTTCGTCTCGTGAGTGATTCCCGTCTTCTCGATCAGGAGCTCCACCGCCTCCTCGTGATCAGTCGCGCTCTTGAGGGTCTTGTCAGCCTCCTTTGCCCAGGTGTCATATTGGCCTTTGTCACTGTCCTTGGCAGTCTTGGCGTGATTGTGGAGCTTCGCGCGGAGCGTCTTCAGCTTCTCCATCGCAGCCTGGTACTTCGACAGGGTAGACCTAAGCGCAAGAAGAGGGAGGGGGGGAGCGTCTGTGAGGGGAGTGAGCAGGAAGACGAGGGAGAGGAGAGATTGCTGAGGCGATGGCGTGATCGAATCCTTGTTCGCCTGGATGTTCGGCCACAGCGGGTTCTCCAGCTTCACTAGGTTCGCGCTCGCACTGCTGCTGCCACTGCGCAGCTCCCCCATCCTGGCTGCTGCCCATTCCAGCGCTTTTGCCGACTTGACGTTTCCCTCGCCCGTAAACTTTTTCTTGTCAGACGTCTCCAAGCTGTCCTCAGACATCTGTGGGAAAATGAAATAGAACTCGTGCCACAATATGCGGTCCTTCTTGTCGTACTTCACTGGAAACGCCTCCTTCGTATTGTACGTCTGCGAATTATCCTCCCACCACTCCTGGACGAACTCGAGAGCCAGCTTATGATCCTTAAAATCTGACAGTGAAAGGTTCTGTTCTTTCAAAGCTTGCGGAACTGTGACGTGCCCCTTCTTGGCCCATTCCTTATGTTTTTCTGCATTTTCGCATTCTTCGTGAAACGTATGCACCCAGTCCAAGTTCTTGCTCTTATCCTTCTGGAAGCTCTCCAAGAACATCTTGCGCTCTGAAGGGCTCTTGCAACTCGACCAAACTGCCTGCGCCTCCGCTGCTCTCTTCTGCAAATCTGCATCAGTGCCCGAGGAATTGTACTTGAGCCAGTTGCGCATCTTTGTGGCCTCCTTCGGGTCGACCCCCTCCCCCTTAGAAGCCTTGCATATCTTAGGAGCGGGGCCAGAGTCGTCGCCTTTCTTCCCGCACACCATCGACGAACAAAGAATCATCATCGGCACGACATACGCGAAGCAAGAAACCGCGGCGGGGGGAGGCATGCTGTCGAACCGTACAAGGATCCAACACTCGCAAATGTAAATATGACAATCAGCGCGCCGAGAACAAGCGGACCTTGAGCCGAAAAGCACTTGCGGGATGCATGCTGCCCCCTCCCCCCTTTGGCCCTACCTGCCTCCTTCCTCGTCGGTCCTTCCTTGCCGTAGCGCCCTGATCCACATAAATCCGCCATGCTCATCCTGCCCCCCAGAAAGCCCCTACAGTAGGGGCACGAACCAAGAGGACAATGAGATCTAGGCTAGATACCCCTATCAAGGGGTGATCACGGACTGCGAGCGAATGGTAAGCATTTGCACTGCCGCTATTAAGCTGATCAGAGTGTAGGGTCAGAAGCCCCGTGGTCAAACCACCAGTCTTTGTTCGGAAGTGTTGGTTTCATCAGGCAACGCAAAGTGAACCAATCTGCCGCTAGAAAGCGGGCAATCTCGTTTCTGAAATTCTATTAAATAGAATTTCTATTTAATAGAATGTGGGTTTTGCTTGATAGTTCCTTCAATTCTATTAAATAGAATTTCTATTTAATAGAATCGGGTGTGTCTTCTGTGGCCCAGCTGAGCGGGCTTCCAGTCGCAGCCAGCGTGCAACGACTGTCGTAGATATGGATGTGAAACCCACCGCGGGTCTCAGGCCCCCTTCGCGCCGCACACGAGGAAGTCGCCCTCTGGGAGGGGGGGGGGGGGGGGTGCGCAAGTGCAATGTGTGGGAGGGAGACAGATCCACTACAGAAGTGGTGACGGCTCTCAAGGAAAAGCATCGCGGTCCTAGTTCCCCTTGCGGCCGCCCTTCTTGCCGTCTTTCTTGCCCCCGCCCTTCTTCGCCTGGGCGCCCTCGTCTTTCTTCCGCTTCTCCTCCTCGTCTTTCTTCCGCTGGTCCTCCTCGCGTTTCTTCCGTTCCTCCTCCGCCTTCCGATCGGAATCCTCTTTCTGCTTCCTCTCGGCTTCTGCCCTCGCGTCGTCCTCTTCCTTCTTCTTCCTCTCTTCCGCTGCTGTGCGGGCCTGCTCTGCTCGCGGCAGTCTCCGCTCCTCTGCAGCCTTCCTGTCGTTCTCCTCTTTCTGCCGCCTCTCTGCGTCAGCCCTCTCCTGCTCCGCAGCCGCCGTGGCCATAGAAGCCGCCGTCGCCACCTCCAGCGGACTCGCAGTGCTTGCGCAACTGCCCCCGCCTCCCCCGCGCCTGGCGTCAGCTCTCTTTTTCTTGCGTTCTCGCTCGTGGCGCCTGTCCTCTTCCTGCTTGCGCTTCCGACTTTCTTCGGTTGCGCTCCTGGATTCCTCCTCTTGCAGCCTCATCGCCGCAGCCTCCTCTTCTTCCTTTTGCATCTGTTTTTCACGCTCCTCCGCCTCTTTTCGCTCCTGCTCGATTCGTTGGAAAGCTTCGGCTGCTCTGCTAGCGACGCTCGCCTCTGCTTGCTCCAAGGCGCGCAGGACTTGCCTCGTCATCTCTGCTCTCCTCCTCCTCTCGTCGGCCTTCGCTTGAATCTCCATTTCTTCCGCCTGCCTGGCTGCTTCCTTCCTCTCTCCCTCTCGTCGCCGAAGAGCTGCTTCCTCGCGTCGCCGGGCTGCCTCCTCGCCCCTCCGCGCCTGCTCCTGCAGAGCCCTCCTGTCCATCTCCTCGCGTGAAGCCGTTCTCTCGCGCCTCCTCCTCCTCAGCCTCTTCAGGATGTCGCGCCCTCTCTTGTTGAGATCCTCCGTCTCAGCGCCGCTAGTGTCGTCTGCGTCCGCCTCTGGGCTGAGCGGGGCCCCCTCGAAGGTCTCGGTCTGCATTCCTGCCTCCTGCGTCGCAGGCTGCGTCGCTGGATGCGCGCCTGCAACTCCTGCTTCCGCGCCTCCTCCTCCTGCTTCCGCGCCCCCTCCTGCCCCCTCGGCCGCGCCCTGGGGATTGCGGACAATATGCCCCTAGCTGAGGGATCATTAATGCAAGTAGGGATGTTTGCACCCCTAGCGAAGGGGAATCTTATCGTAGGGCTGTTTTGGCGTCCCCTAGCGCAAGGGTGCTTTATTTCCTGATCCCCATCGCGTCCTCGGCGGCGTTCACGAGAGCTTGCTCGTTCCTGCCCATCCTCTGCCGCTGCCACCTGGGAGGGGGGAAGGGGGGGGGGGCAGGAGGAGGAGACGGTGGAGGAGGAGGAGGGGGGGGGGGGATGAGGATGAGGAGGAGGAGGAAGAGAAAGGAGGGGAAAGGAGGAGGCAGGAGGGAGGAGGCGGAGGAGGAGGAGAAAAGGAAACGGATGTGAAGAGGGAGAAGGGGGGGGGGAAGGGGGGGGGAGGAGGAGGAGGAGGAGGAGGATGAGGAGGAGGAGGAAGAGAAGGGGGGGGAGGAAGAGGAGGAGAAGGAAGGAGAGGAAGAGGAAGAAGGGAAGGAGGAGGAGAAAGAGGAGGAGGAGGAGGAGGAAGAATAACCCTGCAAGAACAGAAACTCGGATTGAAAAACTGCGAAAAGTTTTGCATGCCAAACTCTGGTGACAAGAAAGGTTTATCATGTCAAACTTAGGTTTCCAGTGGGCGCGCAGTGTAATGGGTTCCCATGGGGGCCACCTGGCGCGCTCGGCCCCCGACTTGCGGCCGCGATAGTGGCGACCTCCTGTGGAGATGAAGCCCCGCTCCGTCCACCGGCGAGAGGCGCGGTGCTCCTGGCAAGAACGCGACACGCACGTGAAGACCCACGTGCGCCTGCTGCGCTTATTGCACAGCTGGATCTTGTCCGTGCGCAAGAACGGCCTTGTTGAGGCCCTCGTGTACCGCTTCTCCCTGAGATCCCTCAGCATCTCAGCCTCATCCTCCTCCCCCTCGTCTGAGACGGCGGTCACGTCGTCCTATAGGGGAGGAAAGGGGGGGGAGACGAAACAAATCTTCTATTGATGTGGCGTCCCCTAGCAAGGGGTAAGCTTTTGCATCCGACCCAGCGTCCTTCGCGTCATCGAGATGACGCTTCCGCGGAGGATCGCCCCACTGGTCGCCGCCGCTGCCTCCCGGAGCAGATCCGCTGCCAGCGATCATCGCCTGAGGGATGGGGGGGGGGGAGGGTTGGCGCGCGCCCTCGCTCTTCTCTGGCTCTACCCAAGGAGTTCCTGGAGGGAGAAGGTTTCTCTTAGAAAACTTTGGTTTCTGAATTCCCTGATCCCCATCTCGCCCCTGACATCCGAACCTCCTGATTTGTTTCCAAGACTCGCGGCCTCCGCCCCCTGCGAAGCGAGCCATGCGGCGAGCGCCGCGAGCACAAGAGCCATGCGGCGAGCGCCGCGAGCACAAGAGCGGCACAAGGCCTTCTCGCGAGCCTCGCGGGCTCGATCGCCTTGAGCCGCAAACGGCTGCACTGAACGTAAACAATCGAAATCTCTTGCTGTGGTTCCCCCGAACGAAGGGGCGCGTCCCCTAACAAGGGGTTCGTGACGCCCCTGGTGGAGGGGATGTAAACATTATATAATAGCGTGAAGAGATGAGATGGCGAGCCCCTGACAGAGGGGAAGTGCTGCGTAAGATGACGATGTGTGCTGATGATGGTGATGATGATCGCGATGATGATGAGGAGGGGGAGGATGAGGGTAATTCCATCGATCAGCTCCTCCATCAGAGCGTCCGCAGCGCCCCGCGCAACATCCCTCCTCTCAGCAATCGTGCCCTCCTTGAGCTGCTCGCACACCTGCCTGCCGATGTCGAGCAGCTCCTCCTTCGACACCTTGCCCCTCGCAGCGGCGCCTCCGAACGAGCATAGCTAATTCTTCTTCCCGTGCAGCAGTTTGATCCCCACCCTGTAGTCCCTCTTGTGCCAGTCAAGGTGATAATCGCGCCCGTCGACAGCGCCTCCAACTGCTTCGTCGGCTAGCTCGTCCTCCGCCTCGTCGTCGCCACCGCCTCCCGCGTCCTGCTGCTCCTCCTCCTCCTCCTCTTCGTCTTCCTGCCCGCCGCCTTCTTCTCCGTCCGAAGCCTCGCTGGCAGCCTTCGCGTGGGCAGGGCGCTTCCTGGGAGGTCCCTTCATCGCTGCAGCAGGGCGCTTCCTGGCTGCTTTCATACACTTGTTCTTCATTGTTTGTTTGTCAGGTTTCGTCAGCGCCCCCTTCTCTTGGGCCTCCCGCTTCTTCCGCCCCTCAGCATGGGCAACGAGCAAGGCGTTGGACTGGTCTGTCTCGATCTTGTCCCCGCCAGGCGCGCGTGCGATCGAGAAACCCATCTCGCCTGCTGACAGCGGCACGCGCGTCTCCTGACCCGACTCATCAGCAACGACCATGGACGGCGGGTCGGAGTTCCAGTCGCACCACGTCACCTGTGATAAAGAAGACGGATGAGTTGGACGGATAGAAGAGGGTGATCACAGCAGGAGAAATTAGCAGGCAGCAGAAAGGGATGGAGAGGAGGTGAGAAGTGACCTTCTTCGCAGAGCTAGAAGCGGCAGGCGCAGCGGAAGGGCGCGCAGGTGACTCCATCACCTCCTGGCTGGAGAAAGCGACGAGCGGGCTGTGCACTTCGTCCTTCTTGGTCTTCGCCTTGGGCGGTGGAGAAATCCCATATAGCTCCTTGATCAGCTTGTGCCTTGCGTCTGCTGGACTGCGCGGTGCACTCGCGGCTGGGGCCGAGCTCTCGGCACGAGTGTCATCCGCGGAGGTGCTCTCGACGACGTCATCACTGCGTGGCGTCCCCTTCTTTTTGCCAGAAGAAGTACGACCGCACTCCAAGTTCATCGCCTGTCCGAGGGTCCTCGTGTAGTGATCCAGCTTCTCCGCGGTCACGGCGCCCCTGAACTTGTTCACTACGTAGCTGACGCACCTGCTCATCTCAGTGGCCCAGCGCTTCGCTCCCTCTGCCGTGAGGTGCGTCTTCTGCGAAATGATGGCCTTCGTGAGCGCTGTGGAGCTCAAGCGCTGCGACGCCTGGCACGCATCCAACAAGAACGGCATGTTATCTTTGATGATCTGCTCCGTTGTGCCATCTATGTAGTTCTTCTCGATCAATGACACGCGCTGCTTCACCAAGTCAACCATGGCCTCATCGCCAAGCTGGCAAGTGCGGTAGAGGCGCGGCTTCTCCTTAGAAGCGCCCCCCATCTCAACGCAATGCCTGCTGCCACTCGCGTTTGAGCAAATGGCTACAGAAAAAAAAAGGGTAAACGAAAAGGAAGTGCCCCTAAATTTGAAGGGGTCGCAGGAAGCTCTTCCCCTAGCAAGGGGTGACGTCGCGCAACCATGAGGGATCATGTCGAACACAACATAGGAAAGCGTACTTAATATATTGGCGCCCGCCGCGAGCGAATATATTCGAACATGGGTTCTCGCTAAGAGCAAATATATTGGTGTTTGCAATATATTGGTGTATTGGATGCTCAAGGGGTAGGCTGCACGAACCCCCCCGGTAAGGACGCAACCCTTCCGTAAGCGGCGCGCTCCCGGCACGCGCGAACCCCAGCCCCGACGCGCGAATCTTACCAGGACGGGCCGGAACACGGCGGCGGCATTGCATCCCAGGGCCGTGCCGGAACACGGCGGCACTGCTCTTCTCTACTCGGCCGTGCCGTCGACCCCCCACAGCGGCTCTTGGGAGTTGCGCCGCAGCCTCTCGTATTGTGGCCACGAGCCCAGCAGTGCGAACAACAGGAATGCCAGTTCCTCCTCCTGCTCGTCCACCTGCTCCTCCTCCTCCTCCTCCTCCTCCTCCTCCTCCTCCTCCTCCTCCTCCTCTCCTTTCCTCCTCCTCCACGTCCGTTCCTCCCCCCCAACCCACCCCCCACTCCCACCCCCCCACTCCCACAGGGGGGGGGGAGCCCAGGTAGACGCAGTGCGGCCTGCACGAACCCCCCCGGTAAAGCGACAGGGGAGGACCCAATGCGGCCTGCACGACCCCCCCCGGTAAAGCGGCAAACCCCCCCGGTGGTGCACGACCCCCCCGGTAATGCTGGGGGGGGGGGGTTCGTGCCACGGCGCACCGCCAACATATATACATCTATGTATGTATACATTTATGTACATATACATTTATGTATACATGCATGTACATATACATATACAAGACTGGATTGGCGCTTCGCGCCATGCGCGTTGTTCCGGACGCTTCCCCGGCAAAGCAACACATCATGGCTTGCTTCAGCACCGCTCCTCATGGGAGGAGGGAGGGAGAACAATTTCGTCGGGCTTGTCATCTGCCACCTCCAAGTTTTACCCCTACACATCCCTTCCTCCTTTTTTACTCCTCTTCCGCCTCCTCCGATGGTTGAGCCCGTCCTTTGAGGAAGTAAGGGGCGTTGAACACATCGATTGTTGGTCGCTTCGTCGAACTTCGAATCTAGATCCATTGCCTCTCTCTCGATCGAGGAAGTTAAGCCTCGAGCCTCAAGCGTGGAACCGAGGTCGTCGGGTCAGCTCGATGTACTTCGTAGAAGAACGCCGTCTGGACATTTTAGTGCTCTTTTGGGCCGTCCTGGGGCCCTCTTGGGCAGTCCTAGGGCCTTCTTGGGCAGTCTCGCGGAGCTGGGGCCCTCCAGAGGTCTTCTGAAGCCATCCAGGGCTCTCTTGGGGGCCTCCAGTGGCCGTCTTGGGGGTCTCCCATGGCTTTCGTGGATCTCTCTTGAAAGCCTGCTGGGGGCATCTTGGGCTTCTTGTGGGCAGTCTCGGGGTTCTCTCGAGCAATCTTGGGGCCCTCTTGGGCCGTGTTCGAACCCTCTGGGGGGCCTCTTGGGCCGTCTCGGGGCGACATCGGGGGCCCATCGGGCCGTCTTGAACGCTGCGAAGACCCACATAGCGGATATGCTAAACATCTACATTTCCCTAAGGGAATGGGACGACTGTTGCTTCTTCGGGGCTCTCTTTGAGGCGTTTTGGGACCTCTTGGGCCGTCTTCAGACCATCGAGGTTCCTCTTGGAGCGCTCTTGTGCTGTCTTGAGTCTCTCTTGCGCCGCTCCGATGGCCCCTCTGATCGCCTTGAGTCTGCTTGCACGGCCCGGCAACGTGCCCTGAGAGGCCCGGAAGGGCCATCGGACCTTCTCCAAGGGCGTCCAAAAGGCCGCCGAGACGTTCGAAAGGGCGTCCGGGACGTCCCTGGGGCGTCCCTTGGTGTGGGGGGGGGGGTCCAGGTAATAATAATAACAATAATGATAATAATAATAATAGTAATAATAATAATGATAATAATGATAACAATAATGATACTAATACTAATAATAATAAGAAGAATAATGATAATAATGAAAATTTATACATATATATATACACACATACATACATACATACATACATACATACATACAAACATACAAGACTGCAGTGGCGCTTCGCGCCATGCACCTTGGTCCTTGAAGTTTGGTATGGAGGCGGAATAGCAGGAAGGTCAAGCCGACTTTAGAGATAACTCCTTGTTACCTTTTCCGGCATCGCCGCTATAATAATGTTATTCGTTATCCTTCCTCCATGCTTCTTTTTCCTTATTTTCGCCGTACCCTGCGCATTTTCCCCATCCTCCTCAGCTCTTCTTTGCGGAGGCTCCTCCTTGGAGAGCTTCTGGGGGCCTCACAAAAGTTGTTTCGGGCTTTCTAAAGGCCTTCTGGAGGCCTCCTGGGCGTATTCTGGGGGCCTCTGGGGACT
>CAUYUJ010015386.1:304660-337176 GCA_963575745.1 Prorocentrum cordatum | reverse complement strand
AGTAGTAGTGGTAGTAGTAGTAATAGTAGTAGTCGTACTAGTAGTAGTAGTAGTAGTAGTAATAGTAGTAGTCGTAGTAGTAGTAGTAGTAGTAGTACTAGTAGTCGTCGTAGTAGTAGTAGTAGTAGTAAAAGTAGTAGTAGTAGTAGTAGTAGTAGTAGTAGTAGTAGTCGTCGTGGTCGTAGTGGTAAAGGTAGAAGAAGAAGAAATAGTAGTAGTAGTGGTGGGTAGTACGCAGGTCTGGCAATTAAGATCATACCATAGTACTGGGTTTAGTAGTCGCGCTGTAGTACACTAGTACAAACCAACCACTGCTGTCGCACCCGGATATCGTGTTTATACCATCGAACTGGAGTGCGTCAACAATGGTGCTGTAGGAATAGATTCGTACCGTGATAATAGTATTCAACGAATGCCTGCAATCACTGCCGCAACATGGCAACAAGCTGTTGTGGTACTATCTTGCTGTAGTGTTGTAGTAGCAGCGTTGGAACAGTCGTAGTAGACGCTGCAATCATCCGAATGCGATCACTGCAGCAGTACTATAGCAGAAGTGGTACTTTAGCACTGTGCTGGCATTGCTCTAACGCTGGCAGTAGTCGCGATGGAGCTTCAACATTGGAGTACTAGTGGGGTACTCGTGTAGTATTGGCACTGTAGAAGCAATGCTCTAGTACATGTTGCGTGACAGTCGTACTCAACGGTTGCCTGCAACACTGTAATAGGAATGCGCCACTGCTGCAGCATGGCCAAACAACTGTTGTGGTATTGTCATACTGCAGTGCGGTCGTGGTGACGCTGGAGAAGTAGTAGTACACGCCGTAAGAATCGCAATGCAACGCTGCAGCAGTGATATAGCAGAAATGGTACTTAAACACTGTACTGGTATTGCTCTGTTGCTGGCAGTAGTCGCAATGAAGCTTTAACATTGGAGTGATCAATCACGGCCGCCGTGCCCTAGAAGCGTAGGGCCGTAGTCGTACTGAAATAGTAGCAGTTTACTGAGGTCGTAGTAGTGCTATGGTACAGTAGTAGTGGTAACAACGTAGTGGTGGTTGTGGGAACAACACGGTATTGTAACACTTTATTGGTGTAGCATCGCTCTAATATGGTTGAGTTGTTGTACTAGCAACTGCGTTGGAGGAGTTGTCGTGCCCGAGTGCGGTGATAGTAGAACTGTTGTAGTAACTTGGTAGAATTAATACCCTAAGATTGTAATAGAAATTGAAGGTATGAGGCTCAGGCTAGGCTTTGGCTGAGGTTAGGCTCAGGCCGAGGCACAGGCTGTGGCTGGGGCTTATCTTAGGCTGAGGCTGAGGCTGAAGCTAGGCTGAGGCTTAGGCCAGCCTTGGGATTGGCTTAGGCTGAGGCTTCCGTCGAAGCTTAGACTGAGGCTTGGACGAAGCTCAGGCTAGGCTTAGGCTGGGGCGTGTGCTAAAGTGAGGCTCGCGCTTGGGCTGAGGTTGTGGGCAGGCTTAGGCTACGCGTAGGCTAGGCTGAAGCTTGGGCTTGCCTGGCTTAGGCTGAGGCTTAGGCTGGGCGGGGGATGGAGTTTAGGTTTTAGCTTAGGTTCGGGCCAGGCCTAGGCAACGCGTAAGCGAAACCTTAGGCTGGGCCGAGGCTGGAGCTTAGGCTCAGGCCAGGCTTACGCCAGGCCGAAGAAGCAGAAGCTGTTCTGGACAGAGGCTGAATCTGAGACTGAGGCTCGACTTCGGCAAAACTGCGGCTGGAGTTTAAACTGGGCTAGGCTGAGGCTCGGCCTCTGCTCGAGCTTAAGTCTAGGCGGGCGGCGGCGGAAAGAGAGAGAGAGAGAGAAAGGGAGATAGAGAAAGAGAGAGAGAGAGAGCGAGGGACAGAGAGAGAGAGAAACAACAAACACAAAAGCATAAATAAAGAAGAGAAAGAGAGAGAGAGAGAGAGAGAGGGAGAGAGAGAGAGAGAGAAAAAAAAGAGAGAGAGAGAGAGAGAGAGAGAGAGAGAGAAAAGTGGGAGGCAGCGCCGAAGACAAGCATAGCGGGCATTCCACGCCGATACCAACAGCGAGCAAACGGTGCGCTCCGCCTCCCACATAACAAAACAAAATCCTTTAAAACTCATGGGGGGGGGGGATTCGACCCTTGAGCCGCGCCACGCGCGCCATGCCAGCACAGACAGAGGATAGACGCGACAAGTAGCTCCACGTGGTGCTCAGTATAACTGGGCTCGCACGTCGTGGCGCATCTCGGCGAAGATCACAATCGCATCCCCCCGTTACAAATATGCATGTAATCCACGGGGCGAGCGTGTCATGCTAGGCTCTGCGTGGTCTTGGCGGCCCAGCATTTGTCAGCGCGGTCCGTCGAAAACGAGGCGGAGAGCTGCTTGGAGCTCGATCCCTCGGATCGCCAAGCGCCGACACAAATGCAGGCGCAGACCGCGAGCGGTGCGGACCGACGGGGGGCGCTCTCGACGAGGGAACGCCCGGCCGTTGAGCTGGTCGGCGAGACCTCAATGGAGGCGCTCCCCCGCCAGAAGGCAGCCCAGCAAGTGACAGCGCGCTCGGCGCCAGGTGGTGAATGCAGGGGGGAGATCGCGCCAGGTGGTGAATGCACAGCTGAAACGCGGTGTGCAACGACGTAGCGCTGCCCCTATCAGCTGGCCTGGCCTTAGCTGTCCCTATCAAGTGAGGCGCGGTGATGTGGCTGTGCAGGTGGAGTGACCCAGCCCGCAGAAGGTCTCTCTGCGAAGTGCATCCCGCGCGACGTCGCCGATTGCAGCCTGGGCGCGCTCGGGGAAACCAACATCCGCGCCAGTAGGCGCACTGCCGGGCGGTTGGAGACGAGCTTGGCCAGACGCAGGCGCGCTTGGCACGCCAGCCTGCGCGTGCGCGGGCGCGCAGCTGGGCGCAGCGGCGCCCCGGCGTGCGTCGCGCAGTGCCTCGTTGGGCACAGGCGCGGCTTTCCTCTGCCTATGCGCACGCTCCGGCGCACAGCGGAGCGCGCTGATGTCCAGCGCGCGCTGCAGGGCGCGGAGGCGCGCGCGGGCGTAGCACGTCGCGCATGCTGGCACCGCCGGGCGCCGACCACGCCCCTGCGCGCGTAGCGCGACGCCAAAGTGTGCCAAGGCATAGCGCACCGTGATCGCGCAGCTGCATCACCGGGCATGGGCAATGTCCCTGGCGCGTTGAGCAAAGCATGGGGGCGCATAGGTGTCCTGCACTGCGAGGCCTGCACCGCCGCGCATTGGCAATGCACGAGCATGCCCCCCACCAGCGAGTCATCAGTGATCCGACAAAAGCCAAAGGAGGGACAAGCGCGTACACTTCTCTTTCCGAAACTGCCGTGGTAAGGGGGTAAACAGATTGCCGCGTGACCAAATGGCTAGACCAAATGGCACAGCGTAAGGCGTGAACGGTTGCGGCAGAAGGCAAAGCGAACGTATCAGCGCGCCGGAAGTTACATACTCTGTGTATCGTGCGCCCGAACGCCAGGGCGCGCCGCATACACTAGACCGTGGGGCAACAGGTATTATTGTCAGATTCGCCCTTAGGTGAGTGGCGCCGCTCTGACCTGACTGCTTGTCAGTCGTACTCAACACTGCTACTTTGCAACGAAAGTGAGCGGGCGGCGCGCCAGAGGTGAAGCCCACAAGTGGTCGTGGCCAGGGCCGCGCGCAGTGCAACACGTAACTCGACATCGCCACTTCCCTGTTCCTTTGGGAAGGGTGTGCGACAAGGCTTGCGTGAAGCGCGCGGCGCGACAACAGTAGGTGCCACCGACATGTCTGGGCGCCTCATCCGGGAAGACCGCTGGCATAGGTTGTAGCGAGGTCCCCGTCGAAGTCCGCGTCGAAGAAGAACCAGGAGAAGACGACGCAAGGCAGCTCGGAGTTGCCGAACTGGTCGATTAGGCGGATGAGACCAAAAGCCCAAGTGAACCATGGTCGTGACGTAGCCGACGTGCTGGCTGCATCTGGCTGTAGTGCCTGCGCCCTCGCCGGATGCGTGTTTGGCCAGCTGCGGTCCACAGTCGGGACAAGGACACGCATCGGCAACATCAGGCTAGTGATAAATAGCAGGCTGCCCCCGAGCGCCAAGATGACGATCCTCTTCGATTGTACTCCACCACGATGTGAGATGCGGAAGCGCCTTGGGGCTCGGGCCTGCGCAAGGACGCACGCCATGTTGAAGCAGGTGGGAGCCGTGGTGCCCTTGACTGTTGCCCTTGACTGTTGCCAAGGGGGGTGAAACAGGTACCTCAATATTCAATGTTCCACTTGGGTGTTGCGACGTGCTCGCACAGAGGACAGCCACCACAATCGCACACATCACGGGGCACGCCACTAGCCCGCGGAGGAGCCTCGCAATCGCGCCCGGCGCAAATCTGCGGCCAGTGTCTGCTGGGTACGATGGGTCGGGGAACGTCGTGGCGATCCCGTGGGCGAGTCGCTCCACACCGCGGTATAGCCTGCAGCGGCCGATGCCCTGCGCAGCTGGGTTCTCGCACGTCTTGCACGGTCCAGCGTCTGCCTCACCGTAGCCTGTGAGCGTCCAGGGCGACTTGCCGGCCTGCATGCAAAGAAGCCATGAGCACAAGCTGTTCGGGGAACGGTGGGTGTCGACATTGAAGAGGTTGGGAGAAGTGCGAATGTGTGTCCATATCGCACTCTGCGCAGCTCCGTGGATGGCGAGCTGGGATTGCTCCGAACTCCGCTACCAGCTAGAAGAACGGGCGGATATGGTGAAATAGAAAAGACATGGCGGAAATAATATAGCGGAGGTCCTTTTCCTTCCACAGGACCATTACAATGCGCGGGCCCGCTGTGAGCCAAAGGGGGCGCGCGCGCGCTCTTGATCGATTGAGCAGGAGGAGGAGGAGGAGGAGGAGTAGGAGGAGGAGGAGGAGGAAGAGGAGGTGAAGGAGGAGATGGAGGATGTAAAGGAGGAGGAAGAGGAGGAGGAGGAGGAGCAGGAGGAGCAAGAGGGGGGAAGGAGAAGACGAGAGAGGAGAGGAGGCGGCGCCATTCCGTCGTCGTGCCCTGTCCGCCACTGCTCCGCCTGCCGCATGGTATCTGCGCCCTTATACGCCGAAAGAGGAAAGGAGGAGGAGGAGGAGGAAAGGAGGGGGAGGAGGAGGAAAAGGGGGAGGAGGATGAGGTGGAGGAGAAGATGAGGAGTAGGTTGAAGGGAAGAGGACGACAAGACGACGAGAGACTTACGAGAAGCAACGTAAGCCTAACATATATCAACGATGCCTCGTGCACCTTTTTCCCATCCCAGCTCATCCTTGCGGAAAATCAGACAAATGGACATTCACATAAACTTCCGAAGGTCCGCGCGAACTTCTTAGATTGGTACTGTACCCAACTCCATGGCGCGCTGCGCGCGCCAAGGGCGGCGCCACAGGCAAGAAATCCGTGCCGACCTCAGAATGTCTATGTCTTGCTGTACTTCTTTATGCGTCGCCCTTTGGCCCGTGCACCACGTACCCGATTCCACGCAAGAATGGCCCCGGCAAGGGTGACCAGTGGTGCGGGGCCGACGGTGGCCGCGGCGAAACCAAACCAAAGCGCGCCAGCCCGCGTCGGACGACAAGGAAGGGTACGGTCGGACCAGGGACAGAAGAACCTCTTCCAAGGACATGAAGCCCTTCGCCGGCCAAACTCAAAACAAAAAAATTAGCCTGGCGAAGAACCCAACCATATGCAGTTGTCAGTACCGCAGCTGCGGGTTTCACCTTCAATGGAACTCCCCATAGGACTGCGGAACGTGTGAGGGGTGTGCCGAGATGGGTGCGACTGGGGCATTCGGCGAAGCTCCCTATGGGGACATGAAACACGCGCGTGGCGTGCCGACATGGGTGGCGGAAACGCATGTGCGGGCCGCCACTGGGGCCTCCAGTGGAGCTCCCTATGGGTCCCCGAAACATGATGCTGCTGCGGGGGGGGTGCCGGGATGGGTGGCGGAGACGCGTGTAAGCGCCGCTACTGGGGCCTTCGGTGGAGCTCCCTATGGGGCCACAAAGCGCGTGAGGGGTGTACTGGGCTGTGTGGCGGGGACGCATGTGAGCGCCGCCACTGGGGCCTTCGGTGCAGCTCCCTATGGGGCCACGAAACGTGTGAGAATTGTGCCGAATTGGGTGCGGGTGGTGACGCATGCGGGCGGTGCCACTGGGCCCTTCTGTGGCGCTCCCTATGGGGCCACGAAACCTGTTGTTGTGAGGGGCGTGCCGGGATGGGTGGCGGGGACGCATGTGAGCGCGGCCGCTGGGGCCTTCGGTGGAGCACCATATGGGGCCACGAAACGTGTGAGAGGTGTGCCGAATTGGGTGGGTGTGGGTGACGCATGCGGGCGCCGCCACTGGGGCCTCCGGTGGATGATGGGGCCACGACACCTGTCAGGGATGTGCCGAAATGGGTGTGCGGGACGCATGCGCATGTGAGCGCCGCCACTGGGGCCTTCGGTGGAGCTCCCTATGGGGCCACGAAACGTGTGAGGGGTGTGCCGAATTGGGTGTGCGGGACGCATGCGGGCGGCAGCACTGGGGCCTTCGGTGTGGCTCCCTATGGGGCCACGAAAACGTGTGACGGGTGTGCCGAATTGGGTGTGGGTGACGCATGCGGGCGGCAGCACTGGGGCCTTCGGTGGGGATACCTATGGGGCCCACGAAACGTTGTGAGGGGTGTGCCGAATTGGGTATGCGGGACGCATGCGGGCGGCAGCACTAGGGCCTTCGGTGGGGCTCCCTATGGGGCCACGAAACGTGTGAGGGGTGTGCCGAATTGGGTGTGCGGTACGCATGCGGGCGGCAGCACTGGGGCCTTCGGCGGGGCTCCCTATGGGGCCACGAAACGTGTGAAGGGTGTGCCGAATTGGGCGTGCCGGCCGCATGCGGGCGGCAGCACTGGGGCCTTGGGTGGGGCTCCCTATGGGGCCACGAAACGTGTGAGGGGTGTGCCGAATTGGGTGTGCGGGACGCATGCGGGCGGACAGCACTGGAGGCCTTCGTTGGAGTTCCATAGGAGCACGAACGTGTGAGGGGTGTGCCAAGGGGTGGGGGTGAAGCATGCGGGCGCGGGCAATGGGGCCTTCGGTGGAGTCCTATGGAAGCACGAACGTGTGAGGGGTGGCAGAAATGGGTGTGGGACGCATGCGGCGCGGGCACTGGGGCCTGGGTGGAGCTCCCTATGGAGCCACGAAACGTGTGAGGAAGGGTGTGCCGAAATGGGTGTGGCTGACGCATGCGGGCGCGGGCACTGGGGCTTCGGTGGAGCTCCCTATGGAGCCACGAAACGTGTGAGGGGTGTGCCGGAATGGGTGTGGCTGACGCATGCGGGCGTGGGCACTGGGGCTTTCGGTGGAGCTCCCTATGGAGCCACGAAACGTGTGAGGGGTGTGCCGAAATGGGTGTGGGTGACGCATGCGGGCGAGGGCACTGGGGCCTTCGGTGGAGCTCCCTATGGAGCCACGAAACGTGTGAGGGGTGTGCCGAAATGGGTGTGGGTGACGCATGCGGGCGCGGGCACTGGGGCCTTCGGTGGAGCTCCCTATGGAGCAGCTCCCTATGGAGCCACGAGATGGTGTACTGGGTGGGTGAAGAGGAGAGGAGGAGAGGAGGGGAGGAGAGGAGGAGAGGAGAGGAGAGGAGAGGAGAGGAGAGGAGAGGAGAGGAGAGGAGAGGAACGCGGGGAACGTCTCTTCAAAACGAGGACCCAACACCACAGGATGGTTGGGAAAAACACATAAAAAACCTCAAACAAGCACGAGCAACATTAGGGTATACTCCCCGAGCTGACCTCGATCGTATACTTCGGTCCGACCATACACGAAATATCGCGAACCGTACCACGTAGCTGGCTTCCCCGGCGCCTCCCAGCTCTGGGAACTTCCTGCGTCTCCAGGAATTGCGCCCATCGGCGGGGCCGAATCCGGCTGTCTGCAGCAGCACATTTCGTAACGCCTCCCTTCCCCCCCCCCCCCCGCGTTCGACCTGGCAAGCCAATTCTTGGGGACCCCGTGGGCCAGCAGCAAAGAAGTCCCTCCAGCGCAAGTTCATTCGTGCACCCTGACATCCGCCGATGTAATTTATTTGAAGCCACGGAACCCCGACCGCTTCCCAGGGGGACTTGTCCTCCTCGATTGATTGTGCCCGAACACTTCGGACATTCGGATTACGGACCGCATGTTAACCTGGTGACCTCGGGATACCCAGCGACCACCACGCGGTCCATCACCACACGGTTTTGAAACACCGGAGGCCCCAATCGCGCGACAGGTCCTCGGAGAACGACCAGGACCCCAGAACGTATCCCCACCCACTCACCACGCGGTGTTGTCACCACACTGATTGGGTGCCCTCAAAAACAACATTCCCAGCAACCCCTGGCGTCATGTTGATCCCATCGTACTCAATGACCACATCCCAGAACAAGAATCCCGAGCACCCCGAAACGCATCGAATGTTTGCCCCGCGCACTAACCAAATGTCGATGAAGTGTAGCCTCCTAGGGACCGACACGTGCAAGTCCTTCATTATCGGTGCTCCTGTGGTGTTCAGCTCCTGTTCGTGATCAAAACTATGGTAGGTCGGAACATCATCGCATTGAGATCTGGCGCAGCGAAAAATGACTCCGACTGAAGGACCCGACATGATAATCCTCTCGGCTAATCTGGACATCGCTCTCATCGTCGTCCTCGTGATTGTTGGGGCGTCCTTGCTTTCCTCTGCGTCGATATTTTCTCGCCCTGGCGCAGATTCTCCTCCCGCTCCCTTCGTTGTCCCCTCCTCGCCCCCCTGTTTTGCTCACCCCCTGCTACCTCCTCCCCTCTCTATTGCATGAGCGCGCATGTTGATTTTCTTCGGCGCAGTCGCTGCCTCGAACAACACGGGCGAATTTCTTTATGGCACGCAATAGTCGGGGCGACCCCGCGGGCCTGGCCGCAGGGGCAGACCCGCGAGCTGCTGGCGCGCGAGACCAGGCAGTTGGGACAACCCCCCCGTTTCGAGCGGGGCGCCGCCGCGCTCGCGCGGGGGCAATACGAAGCCCACCTCTGCCGCGAACTACTCCACATCTGCCCTGGAATTTTCCGCTCTGATGTCAAGCTGCCGGAACGCCTTCCGCAAGGATGCCGACGGCCCTCGCCCCAGAACCTCCCGCGGCGGCGGCCGCAGGATCAGCGCGTTCCGCATGCGCGTGGCGCGGGAGAACATGACGTGCAGATGCAGCCACCACCGCTCGCCCGACACGCCCGCGCGGCCAACGTCCTCGCCCCGCGCGCAGTTGGTGGTGACGCTCTTGCGCAGCGTCTGACCCTGCGACGGCGTGGGGTTGAGGCAGGGCGCGTGCGTCATGGCGACCCCCGAGCGGCGCACGGCGCGCCGCCCCGAACTCTGCCACGTGAGTTCCTGCTCGTTGGGCCTGGTCATCAGCAAACTCCGCGCCCGCGCCTCGGACTGGCCGTCGTCGTCGGCGCTTTCGGCGCTCTGCCGCTGCAGCTCGCCGACCTCCCTGTACATCGGAGACTCCTTGAAATCGCGCGTTTGCTTCCAAATTCCCTGCGATAGGTAGCGGGGGCGGGAGGGCTGGCCCAGCGAGCACTCCTGGTACCTCTGCTTGTACTCGGGGTGGAACTCGAAGGACACGATAGTGGCCCGTTGCTCCTGCACGAAACCCAACATTTTGTTTTTCTGATTCAGCTCTTCCCGCACTGCTGTGAATCGCACCTCCATGCCGACGTGGGCTAATAAAAAACCGTCCATCTCACCCGTTGTGTGCATGTTCGGGACGCTGGGGAGGCGCCGACCCGCGTCGGAATCGCCCTGCATTGTGTTGCACGCGCCGGCGGCCTGCAATAAAACAGAGGGCGTGCCCAGACGCCGCGCGTCGCGAAGAGCGCGCGTGTTGATCCACTTCGGAAGGTTCCATCGGGAGTGGTTCCCACCTGAGACTTCCTCGCGATTCACTCACAAATGAGGTTGCCGCATCAGGCGCGAGGGTCCCACAATTACAAGATCTGGATGACCCGCTCCGAATGCCAACGTGCAGCGCGGGCTCCGTAGGGAGGGGGCTCCCGCCTGAGATTTCCTCGCATTTCACTAACAAGCGTGGTTCCAGCCTGAGGCTTCTTCGAAATTCAAGCGCGAAGGGCCCAAAAGTGACGACAGTTAAATGATCTGTATGACCCGATACGATGCACAACATGACATGCGGGCTCCACTGTGAGGGGGCTCCCGCCTGAGACTTCCTCGCAAGTCAATCACAAACGAAGCTCCCGCCGGAGGCTTCTTCCAAATCGCGAGGGGCCCAAAAGTGACGACGGTCACAGGATCTGGACGACCCGCCCCGACTAGCAAAATGAAGTGCGGGCTCCATCGGAAGGGGGATCCCGCTTCAGACTTCCTCGCGATTCACTCACAAAAAAAGGGCCCTCTTGGTTGATAATCACGATGGGATTGTGATAATGATCACGAAGGTGGTGTTCGCTGCAGATGGCCGATGATCATGATGGGATCATGACATGCTGACGACTGAGTGATGAGTGGATGTGAGTGAGTGAGAGTGGATGAACGACAATGAGGGCTGATGATGCTGATGGGGTGGTGGTAGTGATGATGATGGTGCCTACAATGAAGATTGATGGTGGTGGTGGTGGTGGTGATGATGATGATGACGATGATGATGACAGGGGCGTGAAGAGGACAGGGGGGGTGAGGACTGCACGGGGTGTACTTGGAAAACAAAAACCCTACTTAGGAGGTGGGGAATCCCACCAGCCCTTTGGGCGTGAGTGGTTTAGCGAGCTCTCTCTCTGTTCTCAACCCCCCTTCTTCCCCTTCGGGGAGGGGTTTACCCCTCCCCCCACCCCCTCCCCCTGGACCTGGAGAGGGGGTTTCGCGGGTGGTCAGAGGGTCCTTTTTCTATCCCTGGGAGGGCTAAAATTCGACACGCCTCACGAGGATCGTGGCCCCGACGGGGGTACTCACAAAAATGCTCGCCCCATCTGTGATCGATCGCCCCAAATATGGCCCCAAGATACCTCCCAGACCCCTCCCAAAGAGCCCCAAGAGGCCCCAAGAGGCCTCCAAGAGGCCTCCAAGAGGCCCCCAAGATGCCCCCAAGAGGCCCCCAAGAGGCCCCGAGAGGCTCCCCCGAGGCACCCAAGACGCTCCTGGAAGCCCCTGGGGCCGCCAAGAGGCCCCCAAGACGCCCCAAACGGCCTCCAAGAGGCCCCCAAGAGGCCCGAAGAGGCTCCCCCAAGGCACCCAAGACGCTCCTAGAAGCCCCTGGGGCCGCCAAGAGGCCCCCAAGACGCCCCAAAAGGCCTCCAAGAGGCTCCCAAAAGACATCTACTACTACTACTACTACTACTACTACTACTACTACTACTACTACTACTACTACTACTACTACTACTACTACTACTACTACTACTACTTACTACTACTTACTACTACTTACTACTACTTACTACTACTACTACTACTACTACTACTACTACTACTACTACTACTACTACTACTACTACTACTACTACTACTACTAGTACTACTAATACTACTACTACTACTACTACTACTACTACTACCACTACTACTACTACTACTACTACTACTACTACTACTACTACTACTACTACTACTACTACTACTACTACTACTACTACTACTACTACTACTACTACTACTACTACTACTACTCCTATCCTTATTCCTTATTGGAATATACTCCTACTCCCCCCTCAGGCCGGCAGACAGGGGCCCATCCGGGTGGTCCCATCCTAACCTGTAAAAAACAATACAAAATCAACATTTTTCTTGTTTTTTCCTCTCGACATGGACGTCCTGTCGTCCACGGCGATAATCCATTGCAAAAAAAAAAACACAAAGAGCACACGCGCGCGTTCATGTCAGAATCCTACCGAACACCGTGTGTTTGCAAGCATTTCAACATAAAAACATCAAAAACCCAATGCTTTTTTCACAAAAATTCTACAAATTTCCTGCCCGGGCTCTCTTGCTGAAATCATAGGAAAACCATAGGAATCTTAAGAATTCGGTCAAATCCAGCGATTTCACGTCATCGCGCGGTGCACTCGCGATGCTCTGTCATGCACCCAGGCCGCGAATCCTGTGCAAAAAATACCACGCGGGCGACATGCGCGCGCGTCGCCGCGAGCGCATGCTCAAATCCTTCTAGAGTCGTCGCCGTCATTGGCACCGTCGCATGGACGTCCTGTCGTCCACGTCGCAAAATGCATGGCAGGAATGGGACGCGGCGCACACCCCGCGCCCGCCCATCCAATCCGTCCCATTCTAATCTGCAAAAGACAATACACAGTTTTTGTTTTTCTTGTCAACATGGTCGTGCTGTCGTCACGTCGCAAAATGCGTGGCAGGAATGGGACGCGGTGCACACCCCGCGCGAAGGGGTGACATGTCGCTCTCGCCTCGGCGCCGCGCACCAACGTTTTTCCTCTCAGCATGGACGTCCTGTCGTCCACGTCGCAAAATGCTTGGCAGGAATGGGATGCGGCGCACACCCCGCGCCCGCCCATCCAAACCCCCCCTGTTATAAAAAAACAATACAAGTTGGGGCCTTCTGGCTTCCTGCGGTGTACCGGGCCATTCTCGACTCGTCTGGCAATGCGTGCGCGGCATTCAACACGCGCTCGCCAGTTCCCGTCGGCAACCGCCATCGCGGCCGCATCAGCTGTACCAAACCGGCTGGCCGGTGTGACTTCGGCCCCCAGTTGTGCCAGCTTTGCTTCTTATGTTGTGGGAGGGCGGGTGGGACTGGGCATGCCATGCTTGACTCGCTCGAGCTGGCTAGCTTGACTCTAATCTACTCCTACCTCCTTACTCTACTACTACTACTACTATACTACTACTACTTACGACTACTACTACTCTACACTACTACTACTACTACTACTACTACTACTACTACGACTTACACGACTACTACGACTACTCCTACTACTACTACTACGACTACTACTACTACTACTACGACTACTACGACTACGACTACGGACTACGACTACGACTACGACTACGACTACGACTACGACTACGACTACGACTACGACTACGACTACGACTACGACTACGACTACGACTACGACTACTACTACTACTACTACTACTACTACTACTACTACTACTACTACTACTCCTACTACGAGGGGCCCGAACAACTTGCACCAGGACGAGGTGCCCGAACGCCTCACGCCACGAGGAGCCCGAACGACTCACACCAGGACGAGGGGCCCGAACGACTCACAACACGAAGAGCCCGAACGACTCACACCAGAAGGAGGGGCCCGAACGACTCACACCAGGACGAGGCGCCCGAACGACTCACACCACGAGGAGCCCGAACGACTCACACCAGGACGAGGGCCCCGAACGACCCACACCACGAGGAGCCCGAACGACTCACACCAGGAGGAGGGGCCCGAACGACTCACACAAGGGCGAGGGGCCCGAACAACTCACACCACGAGAAGCCCGAACGACTCACACCAGGACGAAGAGCCCGAACGACTCACACCACGAAGAGCCCGAACGACTCACACCAGGAAGAAGGGCCCGAACGACTCACACCAGGACGAGAAACCCCAAACGACTCAAACCACGAGGAGCGCGTTCTCTCCCTCCTCCTCCGCCTCGTCCTTCTCCCGCTCCCACCACAAGGAGGATGTACAAGGAGGCGGGAGGAAGGAGGAACAGGGGAGATATGCGGGGGCAGGCGGAAACACGCTTGAAAAACACGACTGTCGGCATGCTTCGCAAGAGTTGCTGTTTTGAGATGGGCTGTTGGGGATACGCGAAGCGTGAAGAATTACAACATGGTGAACATCTCGCCTGGAGCCCTGGACCCCATCTTTATGCGTCATTGTTTCGAGCCGGATCTATCTGCGGGGGTCCCCGAGCCAGAAAACAAAGCGAAAACGCCCAGCTCAGAAACAAATAAGCGCGAAAATCTCATGGAACCCTGGCGGCCGGAGCGGTCCTGGCCGCCCGCGATGCCCACGCGCTTCTGCGGCCGGCCCGGGCTGGTCTGTGGCGAGGATCCTGGCCACGACCGCCGCGGCGGAGAGGAGGGGGAGGAGGAAGAGGAGGAGGTTGAGGAGGCAGAGGAGGCGGTGGAGGAAGAGGAGGAGGAGGAGGAGGAGGAGGAGGAGTCGAGGACGTAGGGGGAGGAGGAGGAGGAGGAGGAGGGAGGTAGGTGAGGAGGAGGAGGAGGAGAGGAGGAGAGGCGTAGGAGGGGTAACAGAGAAAACGCTCTAGACGAGGAAGAGGGAGGGAGGAGGAGGAGGAGGAGCATGAATGGGAGAAAGAGGATGAGAAGGAAAAAGGAGAGGAGGAAAATGAGGAGGAGGGCGAGGAGAAGGAGAGGGAGGAGACGGAGAAGGAGGAGGAGGAAGAGGAGGAGGAGGAGGAGGAGGAGGAGGAGGAGTAGAAGGACGGCAGCCGCTGCGGCGGCTGCTGCTGCGCGCCGTTCCTCCACCTCCCGCTCCTCCTCGTCCTTTTCCTGCTCCTGCGGTCGCCCGTTGCTCAGAGGAACATTATGAAAGCAATGTGCTGTTCCGCCGCCGCCGCCCCCTCGTTCTCCTTCGCAACCGCCCTTCCCCTCCTCCTCCCCCTCTCAACCTGCACCCATCCACAGCCCTATCAAATTATCCTCCTCCTCCTCCTCTTCCTTATCCTCTGCTCCCTCTTCCTCTGCCTCTTCCTCCTCTTCCTCCGCGTCCTCCTCCTACTTCACCCCTGCCTACAACTTCGTCTTTTCATCTGCCTCCCCCTCGTCCTCCTCCTTCTCCTCCTTCCTCCCCCCTCCCTCCCCCCTCCTCCCTCCCCCTCCCCCTCCCTCCTCCCCTCCTCCTCCTCCTCCTGCATCCTCCTCCTCCTCCTCCTCCTCCTCCTCCTCCTCCTCCTCCTCCTCTCTCCCTCTCCTCCTCCTCTTCCTCCTCTTCCGCCTTCTCCTCCTCATCATCATCCTCCTCATCCTCCTCCTCCGCCTTCTGCCCAGACCTCCCGCGGAAGGAGCACGGCGACCTCCCCGCACTTGAAGTGGTGGGGGGGGGCCCTGCGCTCGGAGGGAGCACGGCGCAAGGCAGCCTCCGGCTCGGGGGCGGGCGGTGGGCGCAGCTCGGCGAGGGCCCCGCCTACACCTGGACCTCCTCCTGCTCCGAGCCCTCCCTCTCTTCCCCTCCTCGTCCTCCTAGTCCTCCTCATCCTCCTCCTCCTCCTCCTCATCGTCCTCGTCCTCGTCCTCGTCCTCGTCCTGGTCCGCGTCCTCCTCCTCCTCCTCCTCCTCCTCCTCCTCTTCCTCCTACTCCGAATCCTCCTCCTCCGCATCAGAATCATCCTCCTCCTTCCCCTCCTCGTCCTCATATCCCTCCTCAGCCATTCCCCTTGGGAAGGGGCCGGCATCGGGACGGTAAGCCTGGGAATGGCACTGCCGCCCAGAGCCAGGAGGAGGTCCTCCCTCTCGTCCCCTTCTCGTCCTCATTTTCCTTATGAGTAACTCAAGACGCAACAGCCAGGTTGACCCGTGACGTCAAAATCCTGAGAGGCATGTTTCAGTATAGCACGCTTCTGGATTTTCACACGGCTGTCTCCCAGCGGGGCACTTCCCTCAGTGGGAGTGAAGCCTTCTATGGGGCCTGTGAGATTGGAGGGAGGTTGTATCTCAACATCGTTGAGAAGTCTTGGGTTTACACTGGTCCTCCTCCTCCTCCTCCTCCTCCTCCTCATCATCATCATCATCCCTCCCCTCCTCGTCCTCCTCCCGCTCCTCAGTCATTCCTCTCGGGAAGGGGACGACATCGGGACGGCAAACTTGGGAGTTGCACTGCCGCCCGGAGCCACAGGAGGTCGAATCCCAACGTCATAAGCTACAGGACGAGGACCAGGCAACATCTGAGCGCATGGTCTCGCAATGCCATCGCTTCTCTCTCCGCGCACCCCCATGCCTCTTGTCTCGCCCCCCGACATCACGAGAGCTCCAAGCCCAATCGCCAGCGCACTCCTATCCCCAGAGGTCCGCACCCCTTTCGTGGTGCACGGACCCCGTTGACGGGCCGCGTGATCTCCGCACGAGCTGGCAGACGGACCGACCGACGGACGCAGTAGAAGTGTGCTCCGACCATTGCATTCGGTCGGGCATGTCCCCCTACGGGGGGTTTTAGACGAAACATCAGAAATATGTTAAACAACGCCCCAAATGGGCCAACATAGTAAAGAAACCGTCCCCAGACGATTCTTCGACTATTTTTTTGAGTATTCCTCCTGCAGAGGCACAGGCCCGACTTGACGCTCGCGAAGAAGCGGGCGTCCGCGACAGGCGAACGCCGATCGACAGCGCGGCAGGCGTGATCGGCCACGACGCTCCTGGGCCACGGCGCGTGCCGCCGCCGAGCGGTGGCCGAGAGCAGCGGGTGCCGCTGGCGAGACAGCTCGCAGCGGCAGCATCCGTGAGAGGGCGAGCAGTGATGGGCCCGTCGCCAACCACCATCACCACTACAATTTGGAGGGGGAGGGGGCGCTCCTCCTCCTCCTCCTCCTCCTCCTCCTCCTCCTCCCTCCTCCTCCTCCTCCTCTCTCCACCTCCTCCTCCGCCTACTCCTCTTCTTCTCCTCCTCCTCCTCCTCCTCCTCCTCCTCCTACGCCTCCTCCTCCACCTCCTCCTCCTCCTCCTCCTCCTCCTCCTCCTCCTCCTCCTCTCTCCTCCTCCTCCTCCTCCTCCTCCTCCTCCTCTTCCTCCTCCTCCTCCACCTCCTTCCCCCCCCTCCAACTTATGGTGGTGGTTGTGGAAAACAGGCCCGTCAAGCGGTGGTTGCCGGCGGAGGGACGGCGTCGAGCCCAACGTCGGGCCACGGAGTGCGAGGACGGCAGGCAGGGGCAGCAGGCATCGAAGGGGCCAGCTCGTGCCAGAGAGGCCGTGGCAAAGGATGGCCAGGCCCGCACCGTCAGCGACCTTGAGGAGGAGGCGCGCGCGGGGGCGAGGAACAGCCGGGCCCGCCCCACGACCCCGCGCACCAAGCGAAGACCAGGGTGGACTGCGAGAGCGGAGAACAGCGGTGCCAAGCGGAAGGAGGAAGGCGAGCCTTCCGTCATCATCTGCAGCTCCCGGGCCACGGCTTGCGAGAAGGGCGGGCAGTGACAGCAGGGCCGGCGCGCAGGATCCATGCCTTCAGCTCCAGGGCAGGAACCAGCGCGTGCGTAACATGCGCACCTTGCACGGCAAGGAGCGCAAAGCACAAGCGATCAGCTGCGGTGCAGGGATCAGCTCGTGCGAAGGAGGCGTAAAAGCGCTCGGGCCATGGCGGAAGAGTGCAAGCACGGGGAAGAAGCGGCTGTAGTGCGGAAGCCGCGGCGGCAGGTACGATCATCAGCTACAAAGTTGAGATTTGGGCCATGTTGGCTCAGACGAGGCGAAAGACAGACACGCGAACCAAGCCATCAGCTGTAGAGTTGGGATCCGTTCGTGTGGTGTGGGGGGAGGGGGGGGGGACGCGTGCTTGCGCGGCAGGCTGGCGCTAGGACCCAGCGTCGTCAGCTACATTTCAGAGACAGCACTCCTCCACAGCTGGGCTAGGATCAGCTTGGCGTAGCCGGGATGCATCCACTAAGGACCCGAGCGCGCTTGGCCCTAGAGAGCACACCAGGACAATTCAGGACAATCCTCCTGTTCCTGTTTCTTCTTCTTTCTCCTCCACCTCCTCCGACTCCTCCCCCGGAGGAGAGAGGGGGGAGGACGACGATAGGGAGCAAAAGCAGGAGGACGAGGAGGAAAAGGGGGAACAGAGGGAGGAAAGGGAGAGGGAGGAGCAAGGGGAGAAGCGGGAGAAGGAGGTGGCGGAGCAGGAGCAGGAGCAGGAGAAGGACGTAGGTGAGAGACAGCGGGAGGAGGCGGAACGGAGCGGCTGACCAGTGACCTCAGAACAACTTCGCCTCGAAGGGCCTTCGAGGTCGACAGAAAGGTAGGCTAGACTCGGGCCCCGAGAAACGTATCCACAAGCGCTGCCCTTGAGGAACATCACTTACGTGCTAGCAGGCGGAGCAGAAGAAAGATGATGATGAGGAGGCGGAGAGGAGGAGGAGGAGGAGGAGGAGGAGGAGGAGGAGGAGGAGGAGGAGGAGGAGGAGGAGGAGGAGGAGGAGGGGAAGGAGCAGCAGGAGATCAATACGGGAGGAGGGGAAGCAGGAATAGACGAAGCAGGAGCAAAGAGCAGCAGGGTCAGTAGGACAGGGAGGGGGAGCAGGAGCAGTAGGACAGGGAGGGGGAGAAGGATGAGCAGGAGCACGAACACAGAGAGCAGGACTGCACAACCAGAAACTCCCTGCAACCCGCGCGGATTTCTTGGATCCGCACTGGCGCGCGGAGCCCACCACGGCCAGCGCCAGAGGCGCCGTCAGGGGACCCAGCCCAGCGCTGGTCCACGAAATCTGCGCGGGTCTCCGAGCGCTTGTGCTTATGCGTATGGTTCTTCTCTCGTGCCTGTGCTCCCGCTGCTCCTGCTCCTGCTCCTCCTCCTCCTCCTCCTCCTCCTCCTCCTCCTCCTCCTCATGCTCCTCCTCCTCCTCCTCCTCCTCCTCCTCCTCCTCCTCCTCCACCTCCTCCTCCTCCTCCTCCTCCTCCACGGGGGTCCCGAGGCAAGCGGTCGGCGCCCGCGCGCGCCGTGCAGCGCCCGCGTGCGCCGGACCGCTCACCCACCTCCTGCTCGCCTCGCGACGGCGGCGGCGCGCGCGGCCTTCTCCACATCCTTCCCCTCCTCCTCCTCCTCCTTCTTCTCCCACTCCTCCGCCTCCTCCTCCTCCTCCTCATCATCATCATCATCATCCCTGGCTCCTCCTGCTTCTGCTGCCACTCGCTCCTGCTCCCGCGCTCCTGCGGCGCGTCCTCCTTCTCCTGCGGGAAGAGGAGGGGGGCCTGCCGCACGCAGGAGTGGCCCTGGGCAAGGGGGACCTCTGGCGCGTGCCTTCAGGTTGTGCACAGGGGGGGCCTCTCCTCGATCCTCCTCTTCCTCCTCCTCGACCATGGACCTTGGACACTCGACCCTCGACCCTCGACCCTCCTCCTCCTCCTCCTCCTCCTCCTTCTCCTCCACCTCCTCATCCTCATCCTCCTACGTCGTCGTCCTCCTCCTCCTCCTCCTCCTCCTCCACCTCCTCCTCGATCCTCCTCCTCCTCGATCCTCCTCCTCCTCCTCCTCCTCCTCCTCCTCCTCCTCCTCGATCATCAACCCTCCTCCTCCTCCTCGGCAAGCCCAAGTGTCGGGTTGGGAGAGCTACGGGACCCACACGTGTCTTTTTCAATGCTCCCCGACGCCCCCCCCACCCCACCCCACTGGGAATTGAGGGCAAATTGGGGCATTCGGGTTGGGTTGGGATGGTTAGCTGAGTGTTGAAGGTTAGGCACGGGGGGGCGCGACGGGGCAAGCCGGAGCACGCACGAGAGCCGCTCGTATTGCACCGCATCCCGCCCAGCGATCGGGCGACCCTAGCCTGCATCCCGCCCAGCCATCGGGCGACCCTAGCCTGCCCACACCAAAGGTCACGCTGTGCTGCTTCTGTCAGAGGCGACGATAGGGGCGAATAGCCCAGGGGAGAGCAATACATGTATTTAGGTGCGCCGATGATCTATGTCTTCGAAAAGGCTCCCGGGCGAATACGTGTAATGCCCGGCCCTGGGCTATTCAATCCTATCGTTGCCGCCGGTTCTGCAGCGAGAATTCTACCACCAAGAAGGCCCAATATACGCTGAAGGCATCGATACACCACCACCGTGCCATGCCAGGGCCATCCTGGCCCTGGCATAGTGTATACGCCCTCCTGGCCGAGGCCAGGAGGGTCTATACACCATCCTGGCGCCCAGGATGGCCCTGGCCTGACACGGTGGTGGTGTATAGATGCCTTCGTCGGACAATAGACCCAAAGATGCCCCCAAGAGGCCCACAAGAGGCCCTACAAGAGGCCCCCCAAAGGGCCCAAGCGAGGCCCAAGCGAGGCCCCGTGTGGGCCGCAGCTCGCCGAGCGAAACTTGGGCCTCCTGCGGCCGTGCGAGAGGAGCAGGGCAGCCCTGGGACGCCCTCGACGAGGCGCCTCTGCTGGAAAGCACCCCGAGGTCATTGAAACCTCCAGGTGGCGCCCGACGGCCTCGAGCTCCTGCACGGACAGCCCGGGAGCCGCGCCTCGGAGCCGAGCCGACTGGCCGGGGCCGCTGTTGCCCGAGTGTGCCGTGACGCCTTCCCCTCTTCGATGCGGGCTGCCCGGCGCGGGCCCACAGGGGGCCGACAGCGGCCGAAGACCTGCCGTCAAGACTCGTCCTGGCGCCAGCATGCCCGGGCCCTTACGTGCAGCCACGAGCGAGTCAGAAGGGGCGGCGGAGATGGCAGATGAGGAGCTCCTCCTCCTCCTCCTCCTCCGAGAGAGAGAGAGAGAGAGAGAGAGAGAGAGCTCTTGCTCCGCGTGCCGCCTCGGCGGCCGGCGACACGCTGTGCCCTGCGAGTGGATAGCGTGTCGTTCCGCCCCGCTGGGCGGGAAGATGGGGGAACCTCGGGACGTCGACGCCTGGGGACTGGGACGTGGATGCCGCGTCGCGCTGAAGCGAGCTCGGCCAGGCCCGGCGAAGCGACAGGCTGAGCCAAAGCTCCTGGCCGCAGCACTTCCCGAGACGTCTGGCGCTGCACTTGTTTTGATGCGCGAGCCCCAGGAGGTCCGAACCTCCCTCGGGCCGCCCTTGATCTCGATCCCGAGTGCCTGTTTGACGGCCCCGGGGGCCCCTCCAGGGCCCCTGGAGCCCGAACGCTGCGACAGACCAGCCGCCCCACGTTTCTCGGAGACTTGGGCCCCCCGGGCTGGGCACGCGCAGCCGAGGAGGAGGAGGAGGAGGAGGCGGAGGAGGAGGGGAACGAGGAGGGAGGAGGGAGGACCCCCCCTCGAGGCGCGCAGGGGACGCTCCTGGGCGCTTGGCCAGCTGCCGCCTGCGCTCCTCCACCTCTCGGGGGATGCTGTGCAGAGGCGCTCCTGGCCCGAGGTGCCCCCAGATATTTTCTGTTCGCTAACGCTGGGCGCCCCTGGGGCCCTCGGGGCCTCGTGAGGGGTGCTGCCCCAGGGACGCCGTGGGTGCTCCGAGGGGTGCTCCAAGCAGGCCGCGAGGGGTGCTCCAAGCAGGCCGGGGGAGGAGGAGGAGGAGGAGGAGGAGGAGGAGGAGGAGGAGGAGGAGGAGGAGGAGGAGGAGGAAGCCATTTGGCCTCTTGCGGGCCAGCCGATCCCGATCGATCCATCGGGGTCGGTCGGCGCCTGCCGCCCGATCGATCGCGGTGGCAGGGCGCATCGCGCATCGGCCAGCCCCCGAGGCCGGGCTCACGCGCGCCGCGCGCCATACCCTGCGGCAGGGGGCCACCCGTGCCTCCCTGTCCCCTGCCGCAGGCCGCGGCGCTCGCGGCCGCGCTGCGGCCAAGCGGCGGGACGCCGCGTCATCATCGAGGAGGAGCTCCAGAGGGCGCTGCCCACCGCCGCGAGCGGCAGCAGAGAGCCCAGGACAGGCTCCTGCTCCGCCTGCGGGCAGCGGCCGAGCGCCTGGCCGCCCACCACTCCGCCCAGCCAGCGATGGCTCGTGATGGTAAGGGCAGAGGCGGTGGTGGCCGTAGCGGCAAAGGCCAGGCCCAAGAGGAAGAAGCACCGCCAGCAGCGCCCCCATGGCGTCAGGAGAGGTGGCACGGCGCTGGCTGGCGAGAACAGCACTGGCACGCCGAGCCAGCTGCTGAGGAACCGCCCTGGCGCAGGGAGCCGTCGCGGCCACGACGCTCTGGCCAGGCCAGCCCTCGCCAATGGCCACAGCAGCAACACCAGCAGCCCAGTCAGCATCCCTGGCAGCAGCAGCAGCACCAGCCCAGGGCGGGCAAGGGTGGCCAGGCCAGCTCCAGCAAAGCGGACCAGCGTGCTCAAAAGGTCATCGACTCAGTGGCGGCATGCACGCTGGACCAGGCCACCACCCACCCAAAGTGGCAGGCGCCCCCGGCCGACCGCGCAGGCATCCAGAAGTTCTTGAGCACCGCCGATCAGAGGCTGAGGAAGCTGGGCGACCTGATCATTGCCAAGCAGGCCGCGGGGGACAGCACTGAAGAGCAGTTACGGGAGATCGCGGTCATCAAGTATCAGAAGCTGGTCACGAGAAGGCCGAACGACCAGCTGCAGGTGCTCAGCAAGAGGCGCAAGGCCGTCAAACTCGAAGTCATCGCCCTAGAAGCCAAGTCGAACGAGCTGCGGGACGACCTCAAGGCCAAGCAGCAGGAGTTGAGGCAGCTCGAGTCCAACATCGCCGACGTGAGGGCTGTGCTCGCCGACGGCGGCGCGGCGGACGACGAGGGCGACTGGGACACGGACGGGTTCGGCTTGGCACCGAGCTGGGATGCTTTCCACAAGGCTGTGATTGACAGGCGCCTGAACAGCGAAGCACCTGGTGATGGACTCCCAGCTTGGCCATCAGGAGTGGTAGGGCAACCGCCACGATCAAGAGCCAGCTCGGCAGGCAGCGCAACCAGAGGCTTCGCAGATCAGGTGGCCAAGGCAAATGCGGAGCGGGCCCACCAGCAGCAGCGCCATGCCGAAGCCGAGCAAGAGTTCGCTGCCGAACTGGCGGAAGTAAGGAGGGTTGCTCGCGAACAAGCACTACGCCACAATGGCGAGCAGGCGAAACTGAGGCTGGCACTCAAGGAGGAGTCAGAGCAGCTGCAGCGCATCACCGCAGCGGAGAGCGCAGCCCAGCAGCAGCAACAGCAGCAACACAAGGCCCTCCGACATGAGATCAAGAGGCAACAATACGAGCAGCTCGAGTTCGCGACGCAGATGGAGGCCAGAATAATCAGCCATGACACAGCCTTCACTCATGCCAAGGCAGAGGCGGAAGCCGCGACACACCGGGCAAATCACCTGCATGAGCAGCTCGAGCAAGTACGAGCGGAGCACCGGGAGAAGCCGCAACCCCAGGACGGCGCCTACCAAGACCTGATGAGGGCAAGAGCCGAGGCACAAGAGTTACTGCGACGGGCCCAGCATGAGAGCGCCCAAGCGACAGCTGCAGCGGGTAATCTCAAGCAGCAGCTCGCCAGGCAGGAGCTGGTCATGGAAGAGAAGCTCCAGGAGGCCAAAAAGGACCACGCCCTCGAGATAGAAGCTGCCGCCGAATCAGCCAGGGTCCAGGCAATCGCCCAGGCTCAAGTGGTTGCCAACGCCAAGGGAAAAGGGGCCCTCCCGCCGGCAGAGGCGGCCAGACTGCAAGGGATCGTCCAGACAGCAGCACGGCAGCAGGAGCGGCTCAAGCAGACCAAAAACGAGCTCGAGGCAGCTGAAGCCCGCATACACGAGCTACAGCAGTACTCCAAGCTTGAGGCGGGCGCTGCGCAGCGGGCAGCACAGGTGGCATATCATGAAGCAGCGGAGCTGAGAAGCGCCAACAAGGAGCGGCAAGTCCCGCATGAGGTGCAGGCTTGGCAGTTCGCCCTGCTAAGGACCAGAGCAGAGGAGGAGGAGATCGCGAAGGCCAGCCTGAAGGACAAGGAGGCAATGCGGGCAGAGCTCGAAGGCAGTGTTGAGGGAATAAGGGCGAGTCTCACCCGCCAAGTCATGATAGAAGAGGCGAACGCACATGACTTGCAGCTGCACACAGAGAGCCTGCGACAGGAACTGAGCAGCTACGCGGTGCAGCTGAGCGAGCAAAAGTCCAACGCAGAGGTGCAGGAGCAGGCGCTCGAGGAGGAGCTCGCCCAGGCCCTCACCTTCAGGATCGCCAGCATGGAGGAGGCCTCCGCCATGGAAGACTTCGCCAGCCAGCTGAGGACGGGCAGGGAGGAGGCTATCCACCTTGCGCTGCAAGAAAGCCTCCAGCGCTCCAGCACGCTGCACACCGAGCTAGACGCCATCGCAAAGAAGGAGCAGCAGGGCGCGTCGGAAACAGAGGAGCTAAAGCTGAGGATGCAGAGCCTGGAAGCCATCGCAGCCAGCAGGGAACGCGAACGCAAGGCCATGGTCAACCTGTACGCCGAGATGAGGCAATACGGACAGGAGGGCTACGACTTCACCAAGAGGGCAGCTCATCATCTCGTCCAAGGGGGCCACCTCCCAACGTCCCAAGAGTCCATGGACGACTACCAGGAGGCCGCCGACCTGTACGAGGAAGCCAGAGGAGCAGCCGAGGCAGCGGCCGCCACAGTCGAGCCCCCCGTTGCGACCTTCCAAATTGGTGCAGCTGAAGAGCGCCCAGCCAACCGGGGCCGCAGGCAGAGCAGCCCCTCCCCTCGGAGGCCCGCATCAAATAGGTCAGCCAGGTCAGCAACCCGCCAGACCGACGAAGCAGGTGCAGGAGTCCCGACAGGCCAGACCCGCACGAGGAGGCAGAAAGATACGAGCGCGAACGAGATGAGTTGCACAGACAAGCTGCTGAGGAGAAAGCACAATGGGAAGCCGTACAGATGGAGGAGGAGCTGGAGTCCGTAGTGAGGGACCACGAGGCGAAGGAGATCCAAAGGCGCTGCTACGAGGAGGCCCCCCTGACCCAGTTCGGCACAGCGGGCACGCAGGACTCACGAGCGGAGGACGACGGCTCGGAGCACGCGCCGATGATCTACCCCGCCAGGTGGCCGCCATGGAGCCAGGATCACCCCACACCCGATGAGGGCGACGAGATGAGGGGGATCACGCAGCACGAGGCAGACACAGACCTGGCATCCACGTCAAGGGCTAGCTCGATACCAGCAGAGCAAGGAGACCCTCCCACCCCGACAGCATCACAGGTAATCCTCATTCCAGCATCGCCAGCGCCACTCAGCGAGATGTCACTCACGCCCACAGTTCCATTCGGGCATGAGGAGCAGCGCGGCCACGGTGGTGGAGAGGGAGCCGGCAGCTTCGTATTGACCCCTCCCCCTGCGTCCCAGCAGAACGCGGAGGCGGCAGGGGCCAGCATCGAGAGGCAGTATGAGGGCATCGACATCATGACGCGCCAGCACACCTCAGCCGCCGCCGCAGCTGCAGCCCTCGAAGAGGCGTTCGGTCCAGTGCCCGCATTTCCAGGAGAAGACATCAGCCAGGCCCACAAGGGTCAGCGGGTAGACTCTGGAGAGTCAGGCATAGCCCGTTTTCGTGGCCGAGTGGCCCGCAGGAGGGACGAGACAAGGGGCACAGCAACCCCCTCCCCTCCTGCAACTCCTGGAGCCGAGGTGCAGGCAGCAGCAGCGCCCGCCGAATCCCCCCGAGGGGGGGAGGGGGCCTAGCAGCGCCGCCAGGCTTCAGGTTATGCATGACAGAATTCATCGCCAGGAGGCGGCCGATGAGTCCAACAGGGCAGAGCACGACGGATGTGGGACTTCGTCACGCTCTCCGATCAGTTCGACAGCATCGATCTCCTGGGCAGCGCCGGAGAGAGCAGCTGGGGCCCAAAGCCCGCAGCACGGCAGTGGGGTCCTCCACTACGATGCTCGACCTACCCACCACCAGAGGCTTGACAGCACGGCGGGCCCTGGAGGTAAATGCGACAGCCGTCTTGTAACAAATGGACCAGCGGAGATTCTGACAATCTCGCGCACCAGATCAGGTACTCCCAGGAGTCCAGGGTCTCGAGGGGCCACGACTCCAAACAGATGTGATACCGCAACGGGCATCGGCAGTGGGGTTGCCACTCCCAATCGCAGCAACCAGCATCAGCAGCGGTATAAGTCACCTGGGTCTCGAGGGGCCAATGTGACACCACCACGGCCGACACGAGGGCCGCCCGCCGCGTCTCGAGGGGCGCTAGGCGGCAACCAAGGCGGCCCACTACCAGGGAGGAGTGAGGCATCCGCCAATCTGTCAGCACTCCAGGTCACAAGCCACCAAGATGGCTGCAAGGATGCGTTACCGGCTGCCCTTGCAATCAGTGTGCAACCCTCCGCCATTCGAGTCCATGAGATCGAGAACGTGGAAAGGACCTTTCTCGACGGTCAAAACTCGGCTGGCAGCGAGGCAGAGGATGGCATGGAGCAGTGCTACGAGAACTGGAGGCAAGCGTGCGCAGTTGCAGCCTTCCGAACAGCCCAGCGGAGTGCACGCCGCGCACGGCGTGCTGCGGAGAGCCAGTCGTCGGGACAACAGCAGCAGCCACAACAGATACCACGACCTGGCGGTGGATCCACACCCGTCGGGCTCAGCAGCTCAACCAGCAGCACCTGTGCCCCCAGTCCCGACGGGCCCAAGCAGCTCACCGCTGTCCAGCAGTTGGAAGCCGACGCTCCCCTCGGCATCAGCGCGCTCCCACCACGGCACGGGTGCTACCAGTCACCCAGACGCCCTGGATGGCGAACCTCATCGTCTACGTGACAGCATGCTCCACGCCCAATCACGCGAGCCCCTGTTCAGTCAGGCCGCGCGGGCTGGATCGGACAACTTGAACTACGATGAGGGGAGCCAAATGCCATCACAACAACCCGTGAAGCGGAGTGCGTCTCAGGCTGGAGCCATATCACCAGCATCCCCAACGCGTTCTCCGACGCCACGGCCACCTCCAGCACACATCACCACTACACCAAGTCCAGTTCCACAGGGCATGGGGCCGGCGCCAGACCACGGCATCGAGTACTCTCCCGAGTATATCAATGCAGAGAGGGCCAGGCGTGGCCGAAGGCGACCGCAGATCCCCACCACGACAGCACGAGAAAGAGGCCAAGCGACAGTGCTGCCAGTTCTCAGCCAGGAACCAGTAGCCGAGACACTTCGTGGCCGAGGCCGAGTCAACGTCTGCGACGACGTCGACACTACGACCCTGCACAGCATGGCAAGGTTGGCGTTGGAGATGTGCCCATCACGAGAGCTGCCGACCAGGCGGACACACATCTACACGGACGGCAGCTACAACGGCATCCCACACTCAGCCGCCTGGGCAGTTGTCATTGTCGACGAGTACGAAGACGGGAGCAACCTGCGAGGCCCGTTCGGCTTTCGGGGTTTCATTGCTGGCAAAGTCACCGAAACCCTAGACGACATGGTCAACAACGAGAAGGTGACGGCATACACAGCGGAGCTCACGGCAGTACTTTGGGCGTTGATGTGGGCCCTTGGTCAAGATACCGACGCGCCCATCGAGATCACGCCTGACGCCCTCAACGTCATCAACCTGGCCAAAGGCGAAGCCCAATGCCACGTACATCCGAGGTTGGGGGCAGTCATTCGCACACTTGCAGGCCTCCTCCAACAAGCCCGACCCACCCAGTGGCACCATATTAATTCGCACATCGGGCACCCTTGGAACGAGCTCGCTGATGGGATAGCAGATCAAGCCTCGGCCAGCGACCTGATGGACCCGAACATTGCAGCCGTACAGGCGATCGCCCACAACAAGTTCCTCTCCTGGGAATGGCTGCGATCAGCGCCAGACGCGGTCAAGGCCGCATACCCGCCCCTGCGGCATAAAGACTTCATCATTGAGGCCACTCAGCCGCAGGCAGCCCCAGGAGCGATCCAGAGGCCCATCAGCACTATCACCATCAAGGCCGACCTCAACGTGAACCTGTGCACGTACAACTGCAGGTCACTCAAGGCCACCGTGAGCTTTAAGCCGGGCAAAGGCAAGGCGGCCGGCAAAAGCAAGCAGAGCCTCTCCAAGGCCACGCACCTAGCAGCACAGTTTGCTGACATGGGCCTGCACGTCATCGCCCTGCAGGAGACCCAGAGCGAAGGAGACGTCCGCAATGTAGGTGAATACGTCTGCTACTCATCAGGCCACATGCAGCAGAACAGAGGGTGCGACATCTGGCTCAACGTCTCCCAACCAATCAGCACGAGTGGGGCAGCGAAGTACCTAAGTGCCAAAGACACCCTCGTCCTCCACCAGCACGACAGGCTCTTGATCATCAAGACCCGCGTTGCAGGCACAGATATGGTTATCGCATCTGCATACGCACCCCACGAAGACTCCCACGCGGCGGAGAAGAGAGAATTCTGGGAGTCTGCTCAGCGATTGTCCGACAAGTACCGAGTGGACATCTTCATGGGGGACCTGAACGGGCGTCTTGGCGACTACGAGTCCCCAGGAGTCGGCACCAGTGGGTACCCAGAAGTGACCAACGGCAACGGCAAGCACATCATCAGCTTCGCTGCCGACACTAACATGGAGGTCATCAACACCACGAGGGATCCAGGCAGCAACTCATATACGCACGTCGGATCGAAGGGGCAGCACCACAGGATAGACTACATCCTGCTGAACTCCTCGATCGCCCCATACGTCGCGAGCTGCAGCACGGAGCCAGGTCTGGACCGAGGCACAGCTGCACAAGACCACATACCAGTGCTAGCCAGCCTCAAGTGGGCCGTCTGCAAGACCACCAAGGCCTCAGGACCGAGGCCCGACCTGACCAACTTGAACAACGACGTCGCCAAGGCCAGCTTCAAGGAGATCCTCAAGCAGGCCCCGATCATCCCGTGGGAGGTGGACGTCAACACCCACTGCGAGGAGGCCACCAGGGTCATGAACGACGCGGCCATCCAGGCCTTCGGCAAGGCCTCCAGGGCAACGAGGAAGCCCTACGTCACCAAGACTACCATGGGCCTGATCCGAGCCAGGCGCCTCGCACTCAGAGTCCACCGTGCAGTACTCAGAAGAGAAGCCCACGACGGCCAACCTGGACGACTAGTAGCCCACGCCCACTCTCTTTGTGCAGGCGAAGTAGGGGACTCACTCTCTCTTTGGAGTAGAGAGCGTGGCGACGACGACGGCACCATCCACGACATCCACCACTACGCGCACCTCCTCCTGAACTGGACAATCTCGCCCATGGACTACGCCATGGCCATCCTTTCCTTCCTCACCAGGTCTGGGCCCATAGTTGCCGCGGCCGTCGAGAAGGACCGAAGCGCATTCCTCAGTCGGCTTGCCTCGACAGCGTCCTCCGCCTCAGCTGCGAACGACGCTGCGGCCCAGTGGAAGGCTTACCGAGACCTGCTAAGGTACGGAGGGAGGAAGGCGAAATTCCCAGCAGGAAAGCCCATGCGGCTCGACAATGATGGAGAGGTGATCCACAACTCCCAGGAAATGGCGGACCAGGAGCTCAACCATTTCGCGAAGATACAGGCGGGGAAGATCGTGACAGCGGATGACCTTGCTGACAAGTACAATCACGACAGCAAGATCAGGCCTTTCGACGGCATGCTGGATCTCTCCATGGTGATGCCCCTGGCCGTCTGTCAGGCCCAGTTCGCTGCGGCCAAGGCTGGGACGCAAGGAGGCCCCGACGGGCTCGCGAACGCTGTCCTCAGGGCGGCCCCCACGGAGGCAGCGAGGCTACTGCACCCCCTCTTCACCAAGGTGGCGACCACCGTGCGAGAGCCGCTGAGCTTCAAGGGCGGAGACCTGGTCGCAATTCCCAAAGGAAAAGGCGACCCAGGGTACCTCCAAGCCTACCGCGAGATCCTCTTGAACAACGTTCTGGGCAAGCACCACCACAAATACCTAAGGACCATGCTCAACACTACCCTCGCCATAGCGCTGGAGGACATCCAGGTTGGCGGCCGGCCCAAGCGAGGGGCGGACATGGCGGTCCTTGCAGCGCGCCTCTTCACCGAGAGAAGTCAGGCCCAAGGGAAGTGCTCCATGATAAGCTGCTACGACTTAAAGGAGGCCTTCTACTCGGTTGTAGTCCAACTGGTACATGGTATCCCAGGTGAAGAGGACGAAGTCCAGGAGGTGCTAGAGAACCTCGAGGTTCCCCTGTGGGCCCAGCCGCAGCTGGAGCACCTCATGGCCAACCCAGGGATACTCGACACAGTGTTGGACGGCTCCCACCTGGCTGCCCTCATTGCAGAAGGATATCGCAACAGGTGGACATCACACAGGTTTTCCCAGAACCTTATGGCACCGCACAAGGGCACGAGGCCTGGCGTGCCCCTGGCCGACGCGGACTTCAATCTGCTATTCGGCCGAGTCCACCGCATGATTGACAACTACCTGGCGCAGCGAGGACTACGACCTCAGGGCAAGCCTCTTGACAGCAGCTTCGCATGCGACAACGACCCCACAGATGGGCCACTCCAGGAGCAAGAACCACACGGCCTATCGTTTGTCGATGGCCTAACGGGCATGCACGTGTTCACCAGCCCCGACCACATTCAGCATGAGGCCACCGAGTTCTGCGAAGCCGTCTACTGCGCCGCCAGCACCTTCGGCCTCCAGCTGCAACTCACCAAGACCAAGGTGATGATTGACTTCAGTGGGCCTGGGAGCCGGCAAGCGCGGGCCAGTTTCTACGCCGAGGGAGTGCCGAGGATCGAGGTCCCCCTCGCAGGGAGTCACGTCGAGGTGGTTCGTCACCACAAGCTCCTCGGGACCTACGTGACCGACAATGCATCCCCTGGGGTGGATGTCGCAGTGAAGGTAGCCACTGCAGCGACATCCACGAGGCCTCTCCATCGTGAAGTCCACAGGCGATCAGAACTGGCAATCAAAGACAAGGCCTATTTAGCCGACAGCGTGGTGCTATCCCAGCTATTATACAATGCGTCTACCTGGCCCGAACTCACCGCAGGCCAGGCCAGGAATTTCAACAACCAGTACATCGTCAACTACGCTGCGGCGCAGAGGATCACTTGGAAAGTACGACAGAAAAAGGAAGTAACGAACACCCAGATCCTCGAAGGAGTCGACAAGCTGCCCCCAGAGATAGTCCTGCGACTTGAGAGGTTACGGCTATTTGGCAGATGCCTCAACTGGGGACCCCTGCACCTCCGCCGGCTACTTAGCCAAGCATGGGACGGTAGCTACGGCTGGGTGGCACTGCTCCGCCGAGACCTGGATTGGGTCCGCGACCACACAGGACCTGACGAGCGTGGTGGAGCATACACGCTCGAGGACTGGAAGGACTGGGCCAGGAACGACTACCAAAGCTACCTCAGCGCAGTAAAGAAAGCTTGCCAACGTGGCAAAGCTCGCCAGTACGACCACGACCACCATGCTCGATGGAGGCTTCGACTCCAACGGTGGACCAACACGGAAGCCATCTCGTCCTTCCCAGACCAGCATTTCGAGCATCAGCGCAAGTACTTATGCTACCACTGTGGACGTACTGAAGCCAGCGCAGCAGTGCTACGAGCACACATCACCAAGGACCACACCTCGTCGGGTCATCCTATTTCGTGGGCAACTGGTTCGGTCTGCTACGGATGCGGCATGGATTATCATACTACAAACAGGCTGGTCAAACACTTGCTGAGAGTGCGCAAGTGCGCTCGACACTGGAGAAAGACGCGCCCAGCAATCCTAAGTAGAGCCGAGCTGCAGCACAACCAGCAAATTGTCCGCGACCAGCAGCAGGCGAACCGAAGGGCGGGCAGGCCTATCGACTGGGCAGAGAAGCCTGCAGTCCCTGCTCGCCCTCCAGAAATACATACGGACGAGGACAGCGACGACAGCAACGGCGGCCACTACGAGAGCCTTGAGCTGCCCTTCATTGAGGAGCAGCCACCGCCGCCAGCCGCTGTACCGAGGCCCAGACCAGCTCGGACGTTATATGTGCTGCATCTATTCAGCGGCCGTCGCCGAGACGGAGATGTTCAGGACTGGTTTGACCGCCTCAGCAGTCGGGCTGCTTGCGACATACACATGCTCAGCCTGGACATCGCCAACGACCCGACCTTCGGCGACCTGACATCTGAGGTCGCAGTCAGCAAGTGGCGAGACATGGCACAAGCAGGAAGAATTGCAGGAGTCATCGGCGGACCGCCGTGCGAGACCTGGAGCCGAGCGCGCCACTTGCCCCCCAATGGCTGCAGGGGTCGGCCACCAAGACCCCTAAGGGGCGGCAACAGCCTGTGGGGCTTTCGCTACCTTTCCCGCCCAGAGATGGAGCAAGTAGCGACAGGCAACCGCCTATACAGGACACAGCTGGAACTTATGTACATGTGCCTCAATCTGGGAGTCCCAGGCATGCTCGAGCACCCGTCTGAGCCCATCGAGGAGCACTTCGCCAGCTCCTGGAAGCTTCCCGAGACGCGCCATCTCCTGAACCAGCAGGGAGCCGAGCTGATCACCTTCGACCAGTGCACCTGTGGAGCGCGCTCGAGGAAATCCACAAGCCTGATGGCGGTATCCCTACCAACCCTCCGAGCAGAAATCAGGAGACTGCCTGGAAGTGGAAGGTGCTTTCACACGGCCTCCTACCATGCGGAGCTGGCAGGCATCAACGATGAAGGCCAGTGGCGCACCGCGCCGGCCAAGGAGTACCCGAACAGGATGTGCCAGGCCATCGCGACCGCACTGGTGAAGCAGATCAGGTGGCGCTTTGGCGAGTCGCCCAACGACGTCCAGGGGTGGCACATCGACGACGACGTGGCCCACTTCTTCCAGCCGCTCGACCACTACAAGACCAGGGAGATGGGTCAGGACTACTATCGAGGCAGCAGGCTGAACGGCTCACCGACCTGGCTGGAAGAGGCAAGGGAGTGGGCCCGGCAGGACCGACCCGACAAGGCAATCGGCAGGGCCGCCACCTCGACAGGAGCTGT
>CAUYUJ010015386.1:269660-302160 GCA_963575745.1 Prorocentrum cordatum | reverse complement strand
GGACGCGGGCGCGGGAGACGCCTCCGGGTCTGCGCTCTCCGCCGCGGAGTCCGCCAGGGTGTCCACGGCCGACTCGACCGCGGACGCGCTGGCGCCCGCGGGGCCTCGGGACGGCGACGGGGCCATCACGAAGAGGACACTCCCAACGCGCACGACGCAAGAGAGAGAAGGGGACGGGGAGAAGGGGGGCGAACCAGGGAAGGAGGGGGGAGAGGGAAGGGAAGGACGCGGCTCGCGCGTGCACAGGCGCAGGTCTCACGGATGTCGCGGGTGCGCGTGGCGTGCTGAGGGGAGGCGTGCTCTTGGGGGGAGGAGGCAGGAACTCGGGCGGAGTGTGGGGCGGAGGGGGCGGAGGGGGAGGAGAAGGAGGAAGGAGGAGGAGGAGGAGGAGAAGGAGGATAAGGAGAACCCTCGGCTCGGATCTTGGGGGGGGGGGGAAGGAAAAGGACCCTCAATGGGAAGGTGCCAACCATACACCCACTCCAAACCTGGCCCAGGCCAGTCCAGGCCGTGCGGCATCCAGGCTCGGAGCAGGCAGGACCGCCTATGCACCGATCCTGGGCCCAGGCCGGGCCTGGACAGGACCAGGACAGTTGTATACAGTCGGGCCGCTGTCACAAGGAACCACAGGCTAAACTCCGACCTCCCGTAGAAAAAGCCTCAGGTCCTTTGGCTCTCTACGGGAAGCCAAGCTCTCCTTGCGATCTGATCGTCTGCGTGTCTCCTGGAGACGTTGCCGTAGGCTCTAAGTTCGTCTAGCCCTAGAGGATGGTAAGGGACACAACCTAAGGACAACCTGGGACACATTGTAATGCACTTAAGGAGCGCTGAGCCGCTCCCCGACGAAAAAGGCTCCCTTCTTCAGCGGCCCGACCGCAGCTGCCGCCCTCCGGGTCAGATCCTGGCGACGCGGACAATCATCGCGACGGCCAGACTCCCGTCCCTGCCATAGGGGGCCACATGCGAACCCTACCCCTACCCCCCACGATTTCTGAGAGGGAGGGTGGGGTTCACTTCGCTCGGGAGCTCCCGAACGAAGTGAACCCCACCCTCCCCCTCAAAAATCGTGGTGGGTAGGGGCAGGATTCGTATGTGGCCCCCTATGCCAGCCTCGCGGAGGCCGTGCGCAAGCCGCGGGACTCTCACAACAACGACCCGGGAGAAGAATACCTGGCCCCCCAGGGCAATGGTCGAAGGCCTGGGGCGTGCCGACGCCATGGCACCCGCCGAGAAGGATCGAGAAGAGGGCACCTTGGGGCCAGGGCCACTTCCAGCAACACCCGAGGTGCCCGCTACCAAGGGAAGGCGAGGGCGCCGAGGGCCTCCCTCTGATGGATGGATGGATGGATGGATGGATGGATGGATGGATGGATGGATGGATGGATGGATGGATGGATGGATGGAGGCGGAAGAGGACCAGTGTAAACCCAAATCTCACCAACAATGTTGCAATAAACCCTCCCTCCACGCTCCCTCTTCATAGGCCCCTGTACAGACTCACTTTGACTGAAGTGCCCCGTTACAACGCAACTGTTCGAAAATCCGGAACCGCCCCAGAACACTACTCCTGGAACTTCAGCCGCGAATCATCATTACTGTTGCGTCTTGGCGACCTTGAATCGCGCCCGAATGCCATGACTGGGACTTCGGCATCGAAAAAACAACGTGACTGCTGCGCCATGACAAACCGACCAAAGCACAGTGTTTGGGACATTAGCCATGATAATCCTTGGAACAATTGCAAACTCCTACTCTCAAAACAGATGTGCGCGGTGCTCAGGCGAGAACCACAGTTTGAAAGCGCCCCGCCCACCATCCGTGAAACTCTGGCACATGTCCAGCGCAAGGGTCCAAAAGTTTGAGGGTGTCTGAGGCGAAACGCCCTGCCTGCAATGCCTACACGTCTCGGGGTGCTACATGGAGGAATTATTGATTCGCCACCGTGCCGCTGGGCACGGAGTGGGCGTATCCTCGGGTCCTGGGCCCAATCCTCCGAGTCTCAATCCTCGCTCCGGAAGAATCTTTAAGGGGCACGGACCCCTCGCTCTTAAGCCTCCCAAGGCTTCCCGCGTGCCCTCTGGTCTCCGGCAAGTGTTGTCGCATGAGCTTTCAGGGCCCAAGACGGCCCCAATACGAGCCGAGAGGGCCCCACGAAGCCTCCAAAACGGTCCAAGAGTGCCCTGGGTCGCCGAACGATCGCTCCAAAACGTTCAATCTGGCCCCGAGGCGGCCCAAGAGGCCTCCAAGACGCCCAACGAGGCCTCCAAAAAGGCCTCCCAAGAGCACCCGAAAAAGGCCAAACTCATTGATTCCTTGCGGTTTCTTGAATATTTTGGCGTTCTCGCGTTTTCGGCTTCCCGACGCTCCCAGACGGCGCAAGAGGCCCCCAAAACCACCCCAAGATGGCCCAAGAGGCCTCCAAGAGGGCCCCAAAACGGCCCAGGGGGGTCCCAAGAGGCGCCCAATATAGACCAAGAACAACGCCCCAAAGAGGGAACACGAACCGAACATCAGAGCCTTCCGCCCCAGGAGGCCCCAAGGAGGCCGCCCGAAGAGGCGCCCAGGAGGCCCCCCAAGAGGCCCAAAGAGGCTACCCAAGAGGGCCAAAAGAAACCGCAAAGAAGCCCTAAGAGGACCCCCCGAAGCCCTCAAGAGACTTCAAGCTGCCTCTAAGAGGCCCCGCGCGAGATCCCATTGAACATCCACTAGGCTTCATACCCACAGCCCAGACACGGTGGCGCGGTGGACAGAAGGCCATTAGAACATGAAAAGTAGTGGCCGTGGAGGAGGAGGAGGAGGAAGAGGAGGCGGAGGAGGAGGAGGAGGAGGAGGAGGAGGAGGAGGAGGAGGAGCAGGAGAAGCAGCAGGGGGAGGAGGAGGAGCAGGAGGAGGAGGAGGCAGAGCGTAACCAGGCGGGACGAGTCTCTCCACCTAGCCGCTCTACGCAACGGGGGCGGTGGAGCCTGGCCTGCCTTGTGCCTCAGCGGGCACACGGGCAGCAGCATCCGCCATGACATCGCATGGGGGGCTGAGAACAGCTGCGGCGGCATCAATCGGCGAGGCATCGCCCACAAGAGAGGCCTCAACAAAATCTACATTATGAACGGAAGCAACAGCAAGGGAAGACCCCGTGGATCGCGGCACGCCGTACTCCACAAACTGAAAGATCGTTAAGCTCCAGGAACCACGGCTCTGAAGCGGCATGGGATCACCAGTGCGGACACCCGCGAGAGGGCCAAAGCCAGCCATAGGATTACGGTGGCCCACAGAGAGAGGACAGGGAGGCTCAAGCTGCCGAGGACGAGGGGGGGAGGGCCCACCGATCAATCCCGCGGCGCAAGGAAAATCCGCATTCGGGGGGGAGTAGAAGAGCTCGGCGGCCGAAGCTTGCAACAGAGGAGACGAGCGAGACAAGGATGGGACAGTAGCGATGGCAGAGGCTGGCTTACTGTTTTCAGCGCCCGAACGAGGCACACCACACGACGATGACAAGACCCGCGGCGACAACGATGAGCAGACCTGGGAACACAAAGGCGGCCCCATCCCCAGAGATCGGGCAATCTGGCTTCGGTGGGAGATCTGGGTAGAGGAGGGAGACGCGCTCTGGGAACTAGGCGAGATCTGAGAAGATGAAGGAACAGCCCTCTGTGAAGACGAAGAAGTAGGGCTCGGGCGAATCTCCTCCACAGAAGGTGCAGATGTCGCCACCTCTCCTCGATCGCCTGAAGTCGGGCTGGCCTCCGGAATCCCAGCCATGTCGTTCTCCGACTCCGTGGGGGAGGGCGGGGGAAGGCCACGAGCAGCTCGAGCCAATCGGGCCGCCTCGAAGAGGGCGGAGCGGCGGAGCAACTGTCGTTGGCGTCGTTGGAGCGGGAGGCGAACCGCAAGACGAGTGGCCTCGACAAGCTCGCGCGCCTGACTGTAGGCGGCAACGCCATGTACATGATGCGAGAGGAGACGGCAGCGATGGCATTGCGCCACCAAAAAGGCCAGAGCTCCGCATTCAAGTCCGAGGCGAAAGGCGGGCAGGCATGGCAAGCCCATGCGCGGAGCCAGCGACGCGAAGTGCCTGTTCCTGGGGCGCCGCAAGATGTAGTGCCCGATCGCATCCCGACCATGGGAGCAGCCGTATATGCATGGGGCCCGTCGCTGCATCCGATTGTTAGTGATCCATCCGCCCAGGTACGTCTCGAGCGCAATCGTCGCCCGCGCCCGAGGGGCGCGCAGAAGACGCCGACGAAGAGCACCATGATCGGGGGGTTTGAGCTGGAAGTGCAGGCAGAGTCGGCGGTTGATCAGCTCGCCGACGCGCTCGGGGAGGATGGCTCGGGCGAAGATGGCACGGAATATGGACTGCCATTTGATGCGCCCTGGGACCCTGTAATCAGCAGCAACGCGTCGAGCGCGATCCACAGACCGTGCAAGGCCTGCAGGCAGCGGCGCGGTCCCGAAGATGTCCAGGAGCGCGGGCGTGGGCTCGCAGGCGTCGCAATCGAACAGCTCTCGAGCGGCGGCCCCGCCCGCAGCCAGATGGCAGTCACCGGGACATTCAGCAGCCGCCTACTGCAGCGACAACGCGAACGGTGGAGCGGCCCAGAGGGGGGGCGCTAGCAGCGGGTATCGCCGCAGATCCATCGTGCCGAAGTCGTGGACCTGCACGCGCAGCAAGCGGAGGCCCTCCCGCCAGGCGGGACACGTCGTCAGCGCGGAGCGCATCAGCGCCGCGGCAGCCATAGCATACATAGAGTCGGACCTCGGTCCGTTCCAGCACGCCAGCGCGGAGCAGTCAGACGCGCGTAGCATGGGGCACGGCGCTCGCAGGAGGCGAGCGATGAGCGCGCGCTGGCCCCGGGCCTCCTGCCATCCCAGCGGCGCCAGCTGGGCCGCGTAGGAGAGGACTGGAAGGGCGCGCGTCCGATAGAGCTCCTCCACCACCCCGAGCGGCGCGCCCTGCCGGCTGATCTCCGCCGCGCGGAGCACGTGCTTCGCCAGGGGGGCGCGCCGCTGATCTGCGCGCGATGCGCCTGGACCGACCTGGAAGCCCAGGTAGGTCACTGAGGAGGCGATGGTGAAGTCGGCCCAGCTGGCGTCAGCCGCCAGGAGCGCGGCGCGCAAGCGACCAATGCGTTGCCAGGGTCGCACAGAGGGACCGCGATGCATTTCTTGCGTTTGAGTCGTAGATTGGCAAACTTACCAGCGAGCCGAAAGATACGGGAAAGTCTCGGGAAGGCGCGGGGATGATACACCGCTGACCCAAGATTATCATCACAGAACCGAGAAATGCCCAACATTTTCCCTTGGAGGAGGAAGCTCCCCCCGATGTCAAGAACGAGTGCGTTGGAGGCCGCGATGTACAGGGGGCCGCTGAGGGGGCAGCCCTGGAGCACCCCCGACGTCATGCAGCACAGGAACGACAGGGGCGATCCGCCATAGTAGCGGGGGGAGCAATGGCGCAAGACCTTTAGCGCGGCTTTCACGGGCTGGGGAAGGCGAAGCGCCCCGATGGCCATCTGCAGCCAACCTTGGCTGATCGAGGGGAAGGCCTGCTCAAAGTCGAAAGCTATCAACGCAGGGGAGGTCCGCGGGGAACCTTGTGACCGAAAACTAGCAACCCGAGAGTGAGCGCCAAAGTCCATAGCGTTGATCAGGAAGGTCCGCCATGTTGAGAGGAAGCCCGGATCGCCCCAACAACGGGATGTAGACAATGGTTGCTCACCCCGCAAATCGTCTTGTTAGCCGTGTTATTCCAACCTAGCGGGCGGGTCTCAGATGCGGCTCTTTGGAGGCCCTGCAGGTCGTCTTCGTTGGGGCCCGTCTTGAGAGGCTTGGGGGTGAACGCCGCTAGCGTGGCCGAGAAGGAGGAGCCCATCAGGTTGTCCCGAGCGATCCACTGGAGAACCGCGTAGAGCACAACAGGCCCAAGCCCTGCGCGCCAGGCCGCATAGCGGAGGCCGCCTGGGCCAGGGGCCGCCCAAGAAGCCATGGACAGGAAGCGCTCCGCGTCGCGAAGCTCGGGGGGCCTCAGGTCGGTGAAGTCCCGGGTGCGCGTGAACTTCTCGGGGCAACGTTGGGCGCCAACAGGGGCCGCGTGGGAGCGACCAAAGATGGGGCCCAGTAGGGCAAGAGGGCACGAGCAATCTCCTCATCACCCGTCGCGAGAAGCGTGGCACTGGCATCGCCTGAAGAAGACGCGGCGGATGGAACCTGGGGTTGAATTCCAGGGGGCCCGGCGCGGGCCTGCTCGACAGTCACGGCCGCCAGAAACTTTCTCCTCCGGAGTGGGTTCCAAAACTGGGGGGCACGCGTTAACGCGCGTTTCTGGCGAAGAAGGCGCCGCAGACGACCAGGGGCTGGTTCCTCCGCTGCAGCTGCGTCTAGTGCCCGACGTCGGGGAGTGGCCTCCTGACGCTGAAGATCACCGTGGAGGGCCTGGAAAGCACCCGGGTCCGATAGAACCACGCGGTGCCCCTGGGTGGAAACAACCTCCTGGGCCCACTGGAACTGGAACGTGATCGCCCTGGCCAGCTCAGCACCTTGGCGCCGCACACGGCGGGCAATTCTTCGACGGATCATCGCACGGGGAGCGGTGGAAGCGGGGGCAGAGCGAAGCAACATGTCGCGAACAAGAACTCCCGCAGCCTGACGCGCACCAGCGGCCATGAGAAGCGCGCGCTGGGGGTCGGACTTCAACGAGGATAGATCAATCGACCCGTCCAAGTCTGAGACCATCTTAGGATACACTGATCTGCGCAGACCCACTTCGGGAGAGGGCGCGGGCGAGACGGAGAGGATGGGCCACTCAATCCCCATGACACAAAGGGAGCGGCATGGCCAGCAAGACCCTTGCAACATCCCTCCTGTGGCTCACGCACATACCGAGCAGATTGATGGGTTTGGCAGAGAAGTCAAGGCGGAGCAGAAGATAAACAGCGATCAATGTTCGACGACGCGCCAGAGCTGGCGCCCAAGCGCGAGAAGTCTTCGCTGACGAGCTCCGTCATCTTCCTGAAAAGTGCCCGCCAGATGCGGTCGCCAGGGCGGCCGCGCGTGCCCTGGGCGCCAAGCGCTGCGCCTGTGTGAGCGTAGCAGAAATCGCAGATGTCGCCACCGCTCCTCGTTCACCTGAAATCGGGCTGGCCTGCAGAAGAGGCGCGTCGGCCTGACCAGCGCCGCCGTGCGCAGCGCGTTCCAGGCGGCCTCGCCTGGAACCCGCTCGAGGGCGTGCAGAAGACAAGGGCGAGCCCGAACCGGGCGAGATGCGCTCGGTGTCCTCGTCCGCAATGTCGAAGCCGCCGGCGACCACAACCAAATCAGACACCGGCTGCTGACGAGCATGTGCTCGATTGTGAAGTAGCCAATCTCGAACTTGCTGGAGTGGATCAGCGGCTACCCCGAAGTTGTGAATGTTCCATTGGAACAGCGTGAAACCACTGGTGCGAGAAGCAATCATCAGTACCAGAACCCGCCCTGGAACCAAAACCTCCGAGGAGATGTCCAAGGCACCCACAGACGGTACTAGCGCGAGCACGCCACCAGCGCGAGGGGCCCCACTATCACTCACGAAGGCACGGTGTGAAACCCGAAAACGTTGAAGAGCTCATTCCACTTGAGCTTGGTCGCCATGCGCCTCCTGGACTGCAACAGTCGTAGAAGACGAAGCCAGCTGAGCTAGGTGCCTCATGCGGGCGCTCAGCTTGGCGCCGTCGAAGTGCAGCAGCGAGGAGGCGCTCCACGACGCGATGCGGGGCTGGTCGCCATCGAACAGCGCGTTACCCATTCCACGTGATCTCCTTGTGACAGAAGAGCCGCTGCACCAGGGAGGTAGCCTCCTCCCAAGTGTGCTGGGAGTCTGCCAGGGCCACCAGGTTCCATTCCACCTTGGGGATGCGGGAGCCCGGGCTGACCTGGACCTGCGCGAGGGGCTCCCATTTCGACACCTGGCGTCCGTTCTCGCGGTCGGCAAAGGTGTGGAGGCCCCAGTGGTCGAGGGCGCCCTTGCGCAGCTCCTTGAGCGCCCTCTCCATGGCCACCTCCTTTCTGTTCTTGTCTACCGAAACGTAGATCACGACCATGGATGGGGCCCACCGCAACCGACAACGCACGCCAGCGGCCAGCGCCTGTGCGGAGCTGCAGCTGCGCCTGGCGGCGCCTGCTCCCGCGCGTCGCGGGCATGGCTCCGAGGAAGGCAAGCGCGTACTGCTTGGACAGGTCGTCGCCGAAGAGCTCGGCGTGCTCGCCCAGCTGGAGGTTGGCCGCGCCCAGCCACTCCTGGAGCGCGTCGGCGACGGACGCCTTCGGAATGGCGCTAGCGCGTCGAATCTGAAAGAGGGTCGGATCAGTCGGGCGATCCCAATCACCCGATGTAATGGGGGCCTCGCGGGGCTGGGCGCGGGCCAAGTCGAGCTCCTTCTCCGGGTGCGACAATCTGTGATTGAACTCGGAGAACTGGTCGCCCACAGTTGCGATCTTAATGTCCTGGCGCGACATGTCGTCGCGGAACCGCCTGATCTGCTCGATGAACTTCTCCTCGAAATTGCTGACACTTGGGAAGGCTGCCTGCGCCAGCGCCTCAGGCAGGCGAGTGGCCAGCGCCGCCATCGCAGCCTGTGTGAACTCCTCGATGGCCGACTTCTTCAGTCTTCGAATGGCTGTCCGCCACGAGCAGCGGCCTGCGCCAACGGGTCAGGGATGCCACCACTGGCAGGGCTCGTCGCCCAGGGGGACTGCTGCGGGGGCGATGGCCGCGGCGCAAGTCCAGCACATACCAACCCACTCGGAGCGGCGCCAGCACCAGCCGTAGACGAAGGGGCAACATCTGGCGAGCGGCCGCTGGCAGCCAACAGCGAGGCGGAGCGCTGGTCGACCTCGGCGAGCTGGCTGTCCGTGAAGGTGGGCGAGATGTCGAGGTCCTGGTCGCCCTCGGTGCGCGGCGTGTGGATGCCGAAGTGGGCGGTGCTGGTAGCGGAAGCCTCCACAACCATGGGAGCATCGCGCGTTGCGGGGTGGCCGGCGTCTCCACCAAGAACGCCATCACGGGGGTCACCGCGTGCCTGGCTGCGGGAGCGGCGGGTGGCAGCAGACGAGGAGCCTCCTGCACTGCGGGGGGGGCGGCGACGATGGTCGCGGGCACGGTCCCGATCTCGATCCCTGTCACGGTCACGATCGCGGTGACGAGAACCAGCAGCCCGCGCATGTGGCGACGGCGAGCGCGAGATCGATGACTCGACGGTGCGCTCTTTCCCAGACTTGCCATGGCGCTTGCTTCCACCCATCTGTGAGAGCGCGGCGAGACTGGAACTGCTGGCGGGGGCCCAACCCCACCGGTGAAGGCCCAGAAACAGTCGGGGTCTAGCCGCGGACCAGCAGGAGGAGGAGGAGGAGGAGGAGGAGGAGGAGAAGATGGAGGAGGAGGAGGAGGAGGAGGAGGAGGAGGAGGGGGGGGAGGAGAGAGGGATGGCGATGAAGAGGAGGAGAACGAAGACGACGAGGAGCGAGGGCCGAGAAGCATGCAGGAGGGGGGGAGGGGCAGGGGAGCAGGGGCGGGCGCCCGCGGCCCAACGGCGCGGCACAGTCGCTCGGGCACGGGCGGCCTGCGAGCGCGGGGGGGGCTCGCGGCTGGGCCCGCGGCCGCTCCTGCTCTGCGCCAGCTCGGCGGTGGCGGAGGCCAGCGTGGCCGAGGCCGCGGTGGCGGAGGCCTCCTCGAAGGACGACTCGGAGTAGAGCTCCTCGTCGTCTTCCTCGGGCGGGGGGGCCGGGCGCCCCAGGCAGTCGTGCCCGCGCCGCGGAGGCATCCCGACGGCGGCCTCTTCTCGGGCAGGGCTCGGCCTCAGGGGGGGGCCCTCGCCCGGCCAGGGGCCGCGACGGAACAGCTCAGGATGAAAAACTGGTCCTGGGAAACGGGTCGAGAGCCGTCTGGGGATGCTCGTTGTAAAGAATCATCACGTCGAGGATCGTGATCCGAATGTTTGATGAGCGTTCGAGGCGAAGGATCGAGGATGGCGGGTTTCGAGCATCGGAGCACGAGGGTCGGGGCTTGAGGGTCGGTGCTCCTGGTTCGAGGATCGCGGTCCGAGGGTCGGCTTTCTCGAGAGTTCATGGGCCTACTCTTAAGTCGGGCGTGTCCCCCTGCAGGGGGATTTTCGACGAAAAATAAAAGATACTCAAAACATATTCCAAAATGGTCCATAAATACTCAAACAATAATCCCCAGACTTTTTTAAACTATTTTTGAATATTCCTCCTGTAGTGGGACAGGCCCGACTTAAGCCTACTCCGAGGAGGTCTCCTCGAAGGCCTCCTCGGAGAAGACTTCCTCGTCGCCCTCCTCCAGCGGGCAGCCCAGACGTCCGAGCTTAGCTGCCCAGATACGCAACACGCAACACGTATCGTATTGATACGGAGCTCAACACGTAGGCTGTAAACGTAGGTCCGACGCGATACACTCGCCAAAACGTGGCCCGATACGTGGAGCCAACACGCACCGTATTGACACGGACATCTTGAACACGGGACGTATTGCGTTTCAAAACGGGCGTATCGAGGCAACTAAGCGTCCGAGGCATCGATTTGTTGAATACGGGGTCTCCCAAAATCCCGCGACCCGTTCCCCACGGCAGGCTTTTCATCCCGGGTCGTCTGTTTGACGGTCCTGGGGCCCGGCGATCTGGGAGGGGTCTTCGGATCGGTTGGGGCCTGAGGGGGATCCCTCGTTTGGGAGGCCCGCCGCGCCGAGGGCAGTCGCGGCTCCCCTCGAAGTTGAGGTCTGACTTCGAGGTGCAGCCGCGACTGCCCTCCCGAACGAGGGATCCCCCTCAGGCCCCAACCGATCCGAAGATCCCTCCGAGACCGAAAACGGCCACAAAACTTTCATCGCGATTTTGTTTTCCTACGCAGGGGGCCTGGGTTCGAAGGTCACGGTCCGAGGGCCTTGAGCATTCTCAGAGCATCTCGCTGATGGGGCATCCCGGAGTGTCCCCAGAGCCCGAGATCGTGACCGTCTGACTGTGGCCGTGGACTGGGCGCACAGTGAGTGCGAGAATGCTGGCGAGAGCTCCAGCACGCGCGGTTCGGCTAGGCTTTCAGGCCTGCCCAACAGCACGGCGATGCAGCTCCTCGGTGCCTCCGGCGACGATCCTCGCCGCGCTGCCGCTGCTGCTGGTCCCATCGCGGAAATCGGCGCTTCTCACGATCAAGATCCTGACTGTCGGCAGCAGTGAGCTTCACCATCAAAGCCTTGCTCGAGGGCTTCCTGGGCGTGGTTGTTGTTCACGTGCCTGGTGTGTACCCCCCACCGTGTCGTTCGGCGTCGCCTTGTTCCAACGCGGTCCACGACGTCGTGGACGGCATCGGACTGGGAAGGGAGCGGCGTGGCTGCAGAATCCATGGTCTTCATCCTTCTCGTCGCCCTCGTCACGGTCTCCGTCGCCCTCGTCGCCTCTTGAGGTCCAGGAGGGTCGTTCTACCCCGGCGGCGGAGGCGCAGACGCTCCAGCCTCGGGTCAGCAGTGATTATGTGGGCGCAGGGCCTGCAGGCCGCCGCTCTCGAGAGGCGTGCAACTGGCCATCGCTCGGACGTCCATTCCCTGTGTGTTTTTCGGTTTCGTGCGTGGTTTTTTCCTCAAATGATCAAGGGTACGCCTCGATGGTCCTCGCCGAAGGAAAAATGCGCACGTCCGAGCGATGCCAAGTCTGCGGGCGCAGGGCCTGCAGGCCGCCGGTCTCGAGAGGCGTGCAGGGGCGCGCGGGCCCCCCCGGGAGGCGTCGGGCGGCGGTCCTCCTGGATGCTCTCCTCGACCTGCGCGGGTGAGGCAGCGGCGGCGTCGGGATGCCATAGCGTGCCGTCCTCATCATGGTCGTCCTAATGCATGGGATGTTTTAACAAAAAACAGTTTTTTATACATGATCAATTGATGAATAGATTTATGCATGAACTCATCGTTGTTTTTAATACTGAATCCCTGCATTTTTGAATACATGATCCGCACGCGGAGCATGTATTTAAAACGGCACTGTACCATGACCACGACCAGGGTCATCAAAGACATCGACGTCATCGTCATCGTCGTCATCGGTATCACCATCATCACCCCGAACATCACCAACATTAGCATCATCATCGTCGTCGCCGCCGTCATCATCACCCTCAACATCGAGATCCTCATCGCCATCATCACCAACATCATCATCACCGTCATTAGCATCATAATCATGATCTGCATCAGCAGCATCACAATTACCACCACCATCATCATTACCAACATTACCATCATCAGTAGCAATATCCACCTCCTCCTCCTCCTCAGCATCATCAGCATCTCCAGCATCTTCATCCTCATCCTCATCCTCATCCTCGTCCTCCTCCTCCTCCTCATCATCATCATCACCATCACCATCACCATCACCATCACCATCATCATCATCATCATCATCATCATCATCAGCATCATCATCATCATCATCATCATCATCATCATCATCATCATCATATGAACCATCATCCTCACCACCACTTCCATCAGCATCCTCATCATCACCATCATCATCACCTGCGCGGGCGGGACGGCGGCGGGGTTAGGCCACGACTGCGCAGGAGGGTGTCACAGCAACGTCGCGCGAAATGGCCACACCCACGGAAGCTTCGATGTTGATGTCCACCTCCCGGGGCTAGATCCGAGAACCTGAAGCACTTGCTTGCACCAACGCCATGCCCTAAAACAGCTGTGGCTATAATACGAACGCGAGCTTATACGGAGAAGAGGTAGACAACGCGGAGAGATACTTTTGGCATGTGGTGGCGACGTGTTGCGGGAATGGCGTGGGAGAGCGGCTCTAAACATTTATATGTGTGTGCGACTCTGGCATGTGTGTTGGAATCTGCCAAACGAGCATCATTGGACTGAGGGATATCGTGGGCCGCGCGCATGGCTTGTGAAATCGGCGAAAGCCCTGGGAAGGAACCCAACGAATGCACCTCCACGCGAAACTGTCAACATGGCGGAAGCAAGCGGCCGCCAATGCTCAGCATCGCAGACCCGACACGCCCAGAAGGTCGCCGAGGTCGTTCCCCAAGCCGTTCTGATACTCAAACTAATCCCTTCGCAGCCTGGAACTGGCCCAAGGCGGCAGAACACCGCGCCAAAAGGCAACACGGAGGTGCCCGTGGAGGCCCTGCAAAGGGCCCCCAGAGGAAGCCAAGATCTCAAGAGATCTCAAAAAGGGTATCACGAACGACGTGACTGGGGTACTCCAGAGGGCGCGGCCCTGGGCCATCACGGGTGCGAGACTTCCCTTGCGAGAGGCGCGGGCGCGGCTCGCCCGCGGAATCGCTCTCGCGGCGCACGCCCGACCTACTGTGGGCGGCCGCGCACGGCGCCCGATGCACGCGCCCCCTGGGTCTGGGCGCGCCACACGTTGACGCGTCGGGCAACGTCGCGTGCCACGATGCCCCGATCCGCGCGCGCCCAAAGGATGCGCCCGCGCGGAAGCCTCCTGCAAAAGCGCACTCGTAGGGGTGGCGCGCGAGCACGCCTCGAAACGCGCCCTGCATGGCGTCCTCTTGGGTATGACCGTTGTTCCTCGCTCAAGACATCCCTGTCGACTCGTCCCTGCGACTGGTAATTGCCTGGGGGGTGCGAAGGTGACAATCGACGCCCTGGGGCGCCCTCGGGGGCGCGCTCGGTCGCCAGAGTCTCATGAGCCATGCCCAACGTTTTGGCCGAACCCGACTTGGAGAACGACGAACGCACCCTAGAAATTAATGTCCCCAGCCAGAGACATCAAGGAGTCTCCAACCGCAAGCCTCCGCCACAACCGAGGCCACATGCGTCGATATCCCGACACATTACCATGCCGGGCCACCCTTGAATCCCCGAATTCTGGGCCGACTGAAACCCGACTACAACCAATACAAGATCGAGTCCGCACGAACAAATCCCCAAACGCCCCTGACAGAGCAAAGAAAGCACGCGCAACCCAGGGGACGGCGGATGCGGCACAACCCTGGTAAAACATAGAGCGTGCTCTCTTCAAACAATCTCCCCATCCTCTTCCCACGCTCCACTTCGTTGACGCAAGAAGCGGTCCAATGCCCAGAGGGCCCCCGCGACGCCGGAATCCAACGCCGTGAAAGGCTCGAAGTCTGCCAACTCTCATAAGGACCACAGGGACCTGTCTGCACGCGGGGTGGTCAGACGGTCCGCCTTTTCGTGGGAGCCGCAGACCGTCATGCGAGATGGCGATTGATTCATTTATCCTGGCGATGGGCCCAACCCTACGCAACTGTGATTACCGCGTTGTGGGTGCCGCTTTCAGCGGAGCTTCCTATGGGGCCGCGATCTTCGTGAAGGGTGTGCCGAAATGGGCGCGGTGGTGCCATGCCAGCGCAGCCACCGGGGCCCTCAGTGGACTTCCCTATGGGGCCACGATGCCTGTGAAGGTTGTGCCGAAGTGGGTGCGGTGGTGCCATGCGAGCGCAGCCACTGGGGCCCTCAATGAGGCCCCGTATGGAGCCACGAAACTTGTGAAATGGCGTGCCGAAATGGGCGCGGTGGTGCCATGCGAACAATGGCATTCGGGCCCCCAGTGGAGCTCCCTATGACGCCACGATCCTTGTGAGGGGTGTGCCGACGTGGGCGCTTTGGTGCCATGCAAGCGTTGACATTTGGGCATTCGGGTGGAGTTCCCGATGGGGCCGCGAAACCTGGGAGGGCGCGGCCACTGGGGCCCTCGGTGGAGCTCCCTTATGACGCCACGGTCCTTGCGGTGTGTGTGTGTGTGTGCCAGAAATGACCGCGGTAGCGCCATGCGAGCGCAGCCACTGGGGCTCTCAATGGGGCTCCGTATGGAGCCACGAAACTTGTGATACGGTGTGCCGGAACGGGCGCGGTGGTGCCATGCAAGCGCTGGCATTCGGGCCCCCGGTGGAGCTCCCTATGATGCCACGTTCCTTGTGAGGCGTGTGCCGACGTGGGCGCGGTGGTGCCATGCAAGCGTTGGCGTCTGGGCATTCGGTGGAGCCCCCTATGGGGCCGCGAAACATGGGAGGGCGCGGCCACTGGGGCCCTCGGTGGAGATTCCCATGGGGCCACGATCTTCGTGAGAGGTGTGCCGAATTGGGCGCGGTGGTGCCATGCCAGCGCAGCCACCGGGGCCCTCAGTGGACTTCCCTATGGGGCCACGATGCCTGTGAAGGTTGTGCCGAAGTGGGCGCGGTGGTGCCATGCGAGCGCTGGCGTGTGGGCCTTCGGTGGGGCTCCCTACGGGGCCACGACACGTGCAAGGGTTGTGCCGAAATCAGCGCGGTGGTGCCACGCGGGCGCTGGCAATTGGGCCCTCGGTGGAGCTCCCTAGGGGGCCACGCAACGTGTGAGAGGCGTGCCGAAGTGGGCGCGGTGGTGTCATGCGAGCGCACACATTGGGGCCTTCGGTGGAGCTCCCTGTGCTGCCACGAAACGTGTGATGAGTGTAACGAACTGCGCGCGGTAGCGCCATGCGAGCGCAGGTATCTGGGCCTACGGTGAAGCTCCCTGTGGGGCCACGAAGCATGTGAGGGGTACGCCTAAACAGACATGCGGAGGGCAAAGGCGTGGATGGGAGGAGGGAGGAAAAGGGAGGAGGGGGAGGAACAAGGAAAGACGAAGGAACGCGGGGCGGGCGCTGTCTCTCCAAAACGAGGGCCGAGCACCACAGGATGGTCATGAAACATGTGGGAGAAACTGTTAGAGATAGGTGCTAACTCTCGTGGGCATTGTTTGCAACAACGGTTGTAACAGTGGTACCGCCCAACCACAGTTCGTGATGTTACAACTACCGCCGAGATCCGATGCCAATTTCTGCTACAACACCTACTATATATGTTAAACTGCATCTCGTGATCGCCAATACCTTATTACAACGCATGGTAACTACAGATCCTTTCAGTTTCTCGTCGTAACTGCATCCCCTTGCTGTGGACTTCCTCCTTTCTACTTGAAACCCCCTGTTCCTACCCCTCCGCTTCGGCCCGTCGGCCGTCGGGGCGCGCGCCCAGGAGCGCGGGGGGAGAGAACCATCAAATCAATTGTTCCCGGGGCTGGTTGTTCTAATCATACTCCTGGGCGCCGCCGTGTGAGTACGACCCCTGGCACTTCGTTAATCATCGTCCTGCGTTATAACCATGACCGCAGACGCGGTTTGCCCCGACGGACGCCAGGTTCCTATTGGCCCCATCCACCGACCGAATTCGGAGCCAACCCTGCTCCCGCTGCTCTTTCTCGCCTCCTTCCCTCGCTTTCCCCCTCTCTCCTCTGGCCTCGCTGTAGAAATTTGTGGGTGGACACGACGGTGCTAGGGTTGACCGCGACGGGCATCGCAAACGCACGGCGAGACGCCACAGACGGGAGAGCCTAGTGGTCTGACTCATGAAGACTTTCCTCCTTCGGGAGCGGCCAAGAGGGGGGTGTCCAAGAGGGGGGGGTGCCAATCATGACCGGCGGCGGCACGTGCGCGGCCCAGCGGGGTGGCCAGAGACGTAATGAAACAAGAAGAGGCGCCATGAAATCTGAGGAAATATCATGGCCCCCGCCATGATATCCACCCCCCCCTAGTCATCACCCCCCTCTTTGCCGCCCCCGACTCCTGTGGCCTCGAAGCTCACTTCCGGACGCGAAGGGGTGACATGGAGGGAGGGAGGGCGGATCGAGCAGGGACCGACCGTCCAGGCATTCCTACAGGCCTACCGCGGATCGCTCTTAGAACAGAGGCGTGTTAACAAAGACCATCTGCTTAGAACATCAAGCTGGCGCACTCCAGCAGGACGGTCTCGGCCAGGAATGCTGCAAGATCTGAAACCATGTCGCGCCGACCACGAAAAAGGGACTTAGAACCTTGCCTGGTGGGGCCATGGACAGATCAGGACGCTCCGCCACTGCTTGAGCTGAGGCGGACCGGGAGACGGCGGAGGGCCGAGGAGACCGAGGATCGGGAACGGCCAAGAGGGGGGTGTCCAAGAGGGGGGGGTGGAAATCATGACCGGCGGCATGTGCGCGGCCCAGCGGGGGGGCCAGAGACGTAATGAAGCAAGAAGAGGCGCCATGAAATCTGGGGACATATCATGGCCCCCGCCATGATATCCACCCCCCCCTAGTCATCACCCCCCTCTTTGCCGCCCCCGAGAGGAGGTGGAGGTGGAGGTGGTGGCCGCCGAGGCGCGGCTCGTCACGTGCACCAGCCCCGCGGCGCCGCAGGTGGCCACCAGCCAGCCGCCGCTGCCGACCGCGCGCGCGGCAACGCAGGACAACGGGATCCGGCTACACGCAGGAGCGACCCCGGGCAAGGGTGGGAGTACCTGGGGGAGGATGGCTGGGAGGAGGGTGGGGGGTGGAGGGGGGAGAGGAGGAGGAGGAGGAGGAGGAGGAGGAGGAGAAGGAGGAGGAGGAGGAGGAGGAGGAGGAGGAGGAGGAGGAGGCCTGTGGTGCGCGGCTCTGCGGGCGGGCCGCGGGACCCCCGATCCCAAGCGCACGATGCCGGTGCCTCGGGGGGCCGCCGTGGGCCTGCGCAAAGGCTACAACCCCCGCGGAGGAGCACCCTTACGAGTAGCCGAGGGATGGCCAGGTGGCTCGCCGCGCAACCCCCTCTGGCGACCGCCGCCGCCTCCCTCGCGGCGGCCCTGTCGCCCATGAAGACCAGCGCGCCGGCCCGCTCCGGGCCCTCGCCCTCCCACGTGCGCAGCGCGGACACCTCCGCGGCCTGCTTGGCGAGGAAAAGGTCCTGCGGAGTCGTTGGCGGCGCCACCGCCAGCGACGTCGCCCGATGTCGTCGTCATCGTCGTCGTCCTCCTCCTCCTCCTCCTCCTCCTCCTCCTCCTCCTCCTCCTCCTCCTCCTCCTCCTCCTCCTCCTTCCACCACCTTCAATTCCTCCTCCTCTTCCTCCTCCTCCTCCTCTTCCTCCTCCTTTTCCTCCTCCTCCTCCTCCTCCTCCTCGACCTCTTCCTCCTCTTCCTCCTCCTCCTCTGTTTACGCGGCCGTCCGTCGCCGTCGTTGGTACCGTCGCCGTCGCCGTGGCCGAGGCCGTCGCCGTTGCCGTCCGTCTTCATCGTCGGTCGTGATCCGTCGTCGTCGTGGTCCTGGGACCGCCTGCGTTGCCGTCTGTCGTCGTCGTCCGTCCATCCGTCCGTCGATCTGTCGCCGCCGTCGTCCGGCCGTCGTTCGTGGCCGTCGGCCCTCCGCTGCCGTCGCCGCCGCGCGTCGCCGTCCGTCGCCGTCGCTGCCGGTCGCCGCCGTCGGTCGCCCTCGCCGTCCCTCGCCGTCGCCGTCGGTACGTCGCCGCCGTGGGCCGGGCTCCGCTGTCGCCGTGGTCCTGGAGCCTCGCCCTCTTCTTGGCCCGCGCGGCGCTCGGGCTCGGGGGCGCGGCGGCTCCGCCGCCGGGGCGGGCCTCGTCCCCCCGGCGGAGGAGGAGGAGGAGGAGGAGGAGGAGGAGGAGGAGGAGGAGGAGGAGGAGAGGAGGAGGAGGAGGAGGAGGAGGAGGAGGAAGGGCCTCGTCCCCCCAGCGGTGGGCCGGGAAGTCGAAGGCCGGCGGCGGGCGCCCGAGGAGCAGCCAGCTCTCGAGCTCCTGCCGGCGGCGTCCGGGACGGGTGCCCCTACAGCAGGCGCTTGCGATGAAGCAGGCTCTTGTCGTGCGGTGCGTCCTCCTCCTCCTCCGCCTCCTCCTCCGCCTCCTCCTCCTCCATCCTCCTCCTTTCCTCCTCCTCCATTTCCTCCTCCTCCTTCCTCCAAACTCCAAGCTCCTTCCTCTCCTCCTCCCTCTCCTCCTCTCGCTCCTGCTCCCGCTCCTCCTCCTCCTCCTCCTCCTCCTCCTCCTCCTCCTCCTCCTCGTCCCCCTTGCCCTCCTTGTCCACCTCCTCTTCCTCCTCCTCCGCCTCCTCCTCCTCTACTTGCCGAGCTCGGCGTGGGTCTCGGACACCGCGAGCCTCGTTCCACCTTGAGCGATCGGCCGCTTCCAAAAGGTCAGATCGCTCGACATCGACCGATTCCGGGTCGCCGGCGGCGCTCCACGCTGTGCGCCGGCGGCGGGGTCGCCGCCGGTCGACACGATGCGCACCGTGCTATTCTTTGGGGGGGCAGTGCACCGCGCCCGCGCGGCACGAGCTCAACTTGTAGGCTGCGTCAGCAGCAGCCCGCATTCGACGAACGCACAACACACACATACCCCTAGGGGGGGCGGACGGGGCCATGGGTGCGTGTTGTCGAATGGGGGTCCCAGCTCGAAGGGGGGCCCCCCCCAGTGGCCCGACAAGCCGCACCCACACCCACAGCCAGCCCTCCTCCCTCCGACCTCCCCATGGAGTATGGGTGTGAGCTTCTCGTTCGTTCGCCCCGGCACGGCTGCTGCCACGGTCACCGCTGCCACGGCCGGCCGCCCCGGCCCGCTCGCTGCGGAACCCTGCCACGCCTGAGTGCTCGTCCCTCCCCCTCCTTCTGCGCGGCCGCCCTCGTCCTTTCCTTTCCTTTCCCTCTCTTGCACGCCCGCCGTCATCGGACCCAGACGGGAATTTGAAATGGGGAGGCGCCGCGTTCGGGCCTAGGATCAGGAGGAGGAGGAGGACGAGGACGAGGACGAGGAGGACGAGGAGGATGAGGAGGATGATGATGAGGAGGAGGAGGGAGGAGCACGAGGAGGACGAGGACGATGACGATGACGATCCGCCCTCCGGCTGCCCCGAACCGCCCCGCGCTGGGGCGCACCGCCCCTGATCCCCGCCGGCGGCCTCTACAGAGAGCGTGCGCCTCGCTCGCCCGCGCGCCCGTCGAGCGCTCGCGCATGGCCCCCGGCGGCAGGCGGGCCCCGCCAGAGAGGCGAGCGCGCCACGGCCGCGGCCCGAGGCGCGCGCGGCGCGCCCCTGCTCTGCGCGGCACCACCGGGGGCCCTGCCCCCCCAAAAAAAAGGGCAGCGCGGCGCTGCGCGAGGCGCCCCCGGGGGGGGGGCCTCGGCGGGCCCCTCGGGCGCTCGGGGCACTCCCGTGGGGCACGGGCTTCGGTGGGGAGGGCCTGCTGTGCCTCGCCTCGAGTGCACAGGACGCGTGCTGGCACGAGTTCTGGAAGCGAGCAGGCGTGGGGCATCTCCGGGGACGGACACGTGGCCCAACCTCCAGGCCAGCGCCGGGGGGCAGGCCACCGCGGCGAGGGCATCGAGGAGGGAACCCTGAGAGAACGAGCCCAGGGTCTGGAAGCTGGTGCGAACACCACTTTGGGCTCGGCCATGGCTATCACCGCTGCCCTCAGCGGGTAAGGAATCGCCCAGGGTCTTAAGCCTCCCAGGCACATTCCCTAACGAACGCCCCCCACGGTAGCAGGGCAGCCTCCTGCTTGAATGGAGCAGAGAATGGCGTAAGCATTAACGTTCGAAGGTCCGCGCTGACTTCTTCTATCGTCGCTGGACCCTCCTCCGTGTCGTGCGGGCGGAGCGCGCCAGGGGTAGCGCCTGAGGCGCCTCCGGGGGGCTCCAACGCCGATCCGAGAAAACCGCGCGAACCTCCGAAAGCTTACGTCTACGTCATTGTCTGTTCCTCGATACGTGGTGACTTGCTGTGCCTGGTACATGCTACGTAGCAGGCACACCAAGTCACTCATCAGGCGATCGACACTTTCTGCATGTCCCTGCTCGCGACCCGGACCCCACGAGAAGCCAGAGCTGGGATATGGATACACCCCAGGCTCCCCAGGCCACGTTTGTTATCCATGCCATGCTTCCCCTGGAGCGCAGACTGGGGGGCAGCAGCAGGGGTATGGATCGATCGTCGATCGTCGACCCCCAGAGATCACGACCCATTCCCTGGGGCCAGTTTTTTTTATCGTGCGTCTTTTCTCACGGACCCGAAATCCACCGCGGGCCCCCAGAAGCCGAAAATTGAGAGCTACTCCGACGGTAGGGCCCCACATGATCATCTGTTTAACTTGCCTAGGGATACCCTCCTGCGCCCTCTCTTCTACCACCTACTGCTGCCTCCTCCTTCTCCTCCTGCCTGCCTGCTCCTCCTGCCTTAACCCCTGCCTCTGCCTCCTCCTCCTCCTCCTCCTCCTCCTCCTCCTCCTCCTCCTCCTCCTCCTCCTCCTCCTCCTCCTCCTCTTGCCTCCTCTCCTCCTCCTCCTCCTCCTCCTCCGTGTCCTCCTCTTTTTCCCTCTCCCCCTCCTCCTCCTCCTCCTCCTCTCCTCCCTCCTCCTCCTCCTCCTCTCCTCCTCCTCCTCCTCCTCCTCCTCCTCTCCTCCTTCTCCTCCTCCTCCTCCTCCCCCTCTCCCTCCTCCTCCTCCTCCTCCTCCTCCTCCTCCTCCTCCTCCTTCACCTCCTCCTCAGATCAGTTTGTGCCGCAGGCCTTATCCCAAGGCCAGAGCGAAGCATGCTTTTGGCATCGTGGGCTCCTGCCCGCAAGCTGGACAGCAGTGCCGCCGCCGCCCGAGCAAGAGCAGTGGCTTCACGCTGACCTGCTGGCCAACGAGCTCATCCCAGGCGCCTTGGTTGTGGGCACGGAGCAGGCACCCCTTTACGTTTTTGGTGATGCCTCTGCTGGGAAGGAGGGGAGGGATGAAAGGTTGAGGAGAGTCGGTATTGGCATCTGCTCGGCGCTGTCTTTGTCTCCCTTTGTTCTCGGACCCGTCGTTGTCGGTCCTCTCACTGGGCGACACCAGTCCGTTCCGAAGGGGGAGTTGAGAGGCCTCGAGTTGGCCATTCGTTTGTCTCTTGGGGATTTGATTTACACTACTGACAATGAAGAGGTCGCCAGGGGTTGGTACGAGCGGCTATACGAACGGCCGTATGGAGCCCTCGCGTCCATTTGGAGAGAGATCGGTGTGCGGTTGAAGGCTCGCATCGGTTCGGTTGTGGTCTAAAAAGTGGCATCGCATGTCGTTCCGTCCGACAATGTGTTTCGTCGCTACCCCAGCTGGATGGTTGCAGGTAACGAGGCCGCCGATGAACTCGCCAGAGTCGCCGCCCAGAATTCCAGAGTTGCTGAAGCCCATAGAATTCGAGTGGAAAAAGCAGAGAATATGGCGAGGCTGATGCGAAGACGATTAATGAGGTCCACGTTGGCTGCGATGGAAGCTTCCGTCCAGGTGCGTCGGGCTGAAAATTCGTCTGAGCGCCCTCCTGCTGCTGCTGCTGCTCTGCCCCCGCCTGCTCCTCCCCCTCCTGCCGCCGTCGCCCTCTTCGCCTCCGTCCATCTGCTGGACCAGGCGGGGACGAGGTGCACGCGGTGTAGATGCTCTGCGTCGGCGGCCGCCAGGACGGCCTGGCTGGCCTCGCCGTGCGCGGAGCTTCAGGCGTCAGGACGGGTTCTCAAGCCTCCGCGGGGGTTTAGAGTTCATGTCGGGGGGGGAGGTTCGCTCATAGCTCGCATGATATGTTTTTTTCTCTCTGGATTCTGGAGTTTGGATATGCGGGAGTTGCGGATTCTTTGGGGAACTCGTTATGCGCGGGTTGGCCCTGCCCTGCGATCCCCAGCATATTTCCAAGAAGGGGCGGGAGTTTTTGGACCGTTTTGAGAGGGGCCTTAGGCCCAAGTCCAAACTCTAATTTTTATTTCGGCATGACTTCGTCATCGAGCCCATTCCCATTCCCATTCCTTCACCTCCTCCTCCTCCTCCTCCTCCTCCTCCTCTCCGTCTCCCTCCTCCGCCTCCTCTTCCTCCTCGTCTCCCTTCCTCCTCCTCCTCCTCCACCTCCTCCTCCTCCTCATCGTCCTGCTCCCCCTCTGCCTCCTCCTCCTTCTCCTCCTCCTCCTCCTCCTCCTCCTCCTCCTTCTCGTCCTGCATCCTCCTCCTCCTCCTCCTCCTCCTCCTCCTCCTTCTCCTCCTCCTCCTCCTCGTGCGGAACACGACCTAGAGGAAACGCACGACGTGCGTCCCAGCGGCTACGCGCCAGGCCAGAAGATGACCCAGACAGAAACTCGCGCGGAGGACGACCCAGAGAAAGCACGTGAGGTGCAGACCCCATAGGAAGGGGCATCCCGCCGAGACTTCCCCGCAATTCACTCACAGACGAGGCTCCCGCCTCATACCCCCTCCATATTCAGGCCTCAGGAGACCAAAAGTGACGACGGTTACAGGAGGCCGATGACCCGCCTCGGATTCGAACATGAAGTGCCAGCCCCATAGGGAGAAGGCTCCCACCTGAGACTCCCTCGCAATTCACTCACAGACGAGGCTCCCGCCTCATACTGCCTCCAAATTCAAGTCTCAGAAGCCTAAAAGTGACAACAGTTACAGGAGGCCGATGACCCGCCTCGGATTCGAACATGAAGTGCGGGCCCCATAGAGTGGGCGCTCCCGCCTGAGACTTCCTCGCAATTCACTCACAGACGAGGCTCCCGCCCCATCCTTCGTCCATATTCAGGCCTCAAGAGACCAAAAGTGACGACAGTTACAAAGGCCGATGGCCCGCCTCGGATTCGAACATGAAGTGCGGGCCCCATAGGGAGGGCGTTCCCGCCTGAGACTTGCTCGCGATTCACTCACAGACGAGGCTCCCGCCTCAGGCCTCAGGAGCCCAAAAGTGACGACGGTGACAGGAGGCCGATGACCTGCCTCGGATTCGACCATTAAGTGCGGGTTCAATGGGGAGAAGGCTCCCGCTTGAGACTCCCTCGCGATTCACTCACAGACGAGGCTCCCGCCTGATACTCCCTCCATATTCAGGCCTCAAGAGACCAAAAGTGACGACAGTTACAGGAGGCCGATGACCCGCCTCGGATTCGAACATGAAGCGCGGGCCCCATAGGGAGGGGGCTTCTGCATGAGACTTCGTCGCAGTTCACAAATATTAGGTCCCGGACTCCCTGGACTCCCCGGGCTCCCCGGACCCCCCGGACTCCCCCGACTCCCCAGATTCCCCGGACTCCCCGGGATCCCTGGACTCCCCGGGATCCCCGGACTCCCCGGACTCCGAAGTCCCGCGAGCCCGGACTCCCCGGACTCCCCGGATTCCCCGGACCGCCCCCGGATTCCCCGGACACCCCGGATTCCCTGGACTCCCCCCCGGATTCCGCGGTCTTTCCCCGGACTCCCTGGTTTCCCCGGACTCCCCGGATTCCCCGGACTTCCCGGACTCCCCGGACTCCACGGACTCCCCAGACTCCCCGGATTTTCCGGACTCCCCGGACTCCCCGGACTCCCCGGACTTCCCGGATTCTCTGCCGGATTCCCTGGATTCCCCGGACTCCCCGGATTCCCTGGACTCCCCAGACTCCCCCGGACTCTGAATATTGCAGTTTGCTCATGTATGTGTCAGCGCTTCCCGTCGTACCCCTCATGCGTTTTGCCGGGGCACGCAGAATACAGCGCGGGACAGCATGCGCAGAGCGATCCACGCTTGGAGTCATGCAGCGCGGGCGATCCCTCTGTGTGTGTGTTGTGTGTGTGTGTTGTGTGTGTGTGTTGTGTGTGTGTTGTGTGTTGTGTGTTGTGTGTTGTGTGTTGTGTGTTGTGTGTTGTGTGTTGTGTGTTGTGTGTTGTGTGTTGTGCGTTGTGTGTTGTGTTGTGTTGTGTTGTGTGTTGTGTGTTGTGTGTTGTGTGTTGTGTGTTGTGTGTTGTGTGTTGTGTGTTGTGTGTTGTGTGTTGTGTGTTGTGTGTTGTGTGTTTGTGTGTTTGTGTGTTGTGTTGTGTTGTGTTGTGTTGTGTTGTGTTGTGTTGTGTTGTGTTGTGTTGTGTTGTGTTGTGTTGTGTTGTGTTGTGTTGTGTGTGTTGTGTTGTGTGTGTGTGTGTGTGTGTCTGTGTGTGTGTGTGCGAGTGTCACTTTGTCCGTCTGTTTGTCCATCGCGTCGTCGTCGTCGTCGTCGTCGTCGGGAGGCTCCATGGAAGCGTCTGCTTCCTGGAAGCAACGGGGGGGGGATGCGCTGTGTGCCCCCCTGTTTCGCCCCGAGGATTGCTTCTCCTCTGCTGGGTCCTTGTTTCCTCTCCGCCGCGCCGCGCACCTCCTCCTTCTCCCTCCCGCCTCTCGTCGTTGTCGTCGTCGTCGTCGTCCTCGTCGTGGTCGGCGTCGTCATCGTCGTCGTTGTCGTCGTGGTCTTCGTCGTGGTCGTGGTCGGCGTCGTGGTCGGCGTCGTGGTCGTCGTGGTCGTCGTCGTGGTCGTGGTGGTGGTCGTGGTCGTGGTGGTGGTGGTCGTCGTCGTCGTCGTCGTCGGCGGCGTCGGCGTCGGCGTCGGCGTCGTGCCGCCGCTGCTGTTGCGCTGCCTGCTGCACGCTGCATCTGCCCTGCGGTCGTTGCACGTCCTGTTTCGGCACACCCCTCACACGGATCGTGCCCCCCAAGGAGCTCCACCTGCGGCATCGATGGCGGTGTGCGCATGCGGGACTCCGCCCAATTCAGCACATCCCTCACGCGGAACGTGCCCCAGGAGTTGAAACTGCGGCCCCAGTGGGGGGGGGGGAGCTCGCAAAGCGCTACTACCCCCCCCATCTCGGCACATCCCTCACGTAGACCGCACCCTTCGAGGAAGTCCAATTGCTGGCCACATTTCGAAGGCTCGCACGCCGCCGCCCCGCGGACGTCGTCGTCGTCGTCGTCGTCGCACCACTCACGCGGACCGTGCCCCACATGGAGCTCCAACTCCCTCCCTCCCTCGGCGCGCAACTCACGAGGAGAGGGCCATCACCAGCGCTGCACACAGCTGCGTAGGGTTGGGTCCGTCGCCAAACTTGTTGTTGTTTTTCTGCCACGCTGCCTCACAGGATCCAAGCCGCGTGCAACATGCAACAAGGCACATGATTTGTGGACATACGGCGCACCTCGGAGATCCGACAGGCACGTCAAAGGCTGCCCCATAACAATTTGACATATGCCTTATAACCCACGGCCTGGTAATGTATAAAATCGCACTCCAGCATGCTACTTGCTTTGTAATGCATGCGCCAATCGATCACTTTGACTGCCGCCCAAACGCTATTACCATGATCGACCATTTGGCGCACCTCCGTAGCTTGTGCTTCACTCAAGCTGTTAAGAAAGTCCGCCGGCCCTGTCGGCGTGTGGAAGACGCTCTTCCATTCGTCGTCGTCGTCGTCGTCGTCGTCGCCGTCGCCGTCGCCGTCGCCGTCGCCGTCGCCGTCGCCGTCGCCGTCGCCGTCGCCGTCGCCGTCGCCGTCGCCGTCGCCATCGCCGTCGCCGCTCCCCCCCCCTTCCCCTGAGCCCCCCCCTCCTCCTCAAGCGCGACAGCCAAAGCGAAATTGAGCAACGTCGTAAGTGAGTCGAAGGGAAGCCCCTTCTCTTTGATGCCTTCCCCGCGGGGGGGGGGCGGGGGGAGCACCGAGGGGGGGTCCCGGGGCGGGGTCCCGGGTCAGATACGATCCCCCCCACCCCCCCGGTCCCCCCTGTCCCCCTTGTCCACAAGGGGGAGAGCCACAGAAGGGATCGCCACCCCCCCCTGGAGCCAAAAAAAGACCCAAGAGAAGCCAATACTGCCACAAGAGGCCCCCAAGACGGTCCAAGAGGGCCCCGAATCGCAGACGATCTGTCCAAGACGCACTTGCGGCCTCGAGACGGCCAAAGTCTCGCACGACGCCCAAGGAAGCCTCCAGGAGCACTCCCAAGAGGGCCACAAGCGGAAAAATCCGCCGACCCCCGCTTGCCGGGGGTGAAAAGGCGTGTGAGACATTTGGCTGTCCCCCTCACCCTTTCCCCCTCCCCTGGGGTCCAAAATGCTGTTTGAGGGGGGGGGGGTTGGAGCTCGCCAACGCCTTTCCAGAGCCTCCGGAGCCTCCAAAAAACCCAAGGGGACCAGACAGAGCGCCAGAACAGTCGAAAAGAGCGTCGAGACGGCCCAGAGCAGCCCCACGACGACCCAAGATGACTTCAAGACGGCCCACGAGGCCCCCATGACGGCCCAAAAGTGTTCCCAAAGGACCGCCGAGAGGACCCCTCGGAAAACGCATATTTTTAGCAAAATCGTCTATTTCGCCTTGACAGCTTATAAGACGGCCCAAGGGGCCCTCAAGATCGTCCCAAGACGGCCCACGAGGCCCCCAGGACGGCCCACGAGGGCTCTGAGACGGCCCCAGGGGCCCCCCGTGACGACCAACGAGAGCCCCAAAAGGGCCCCAGGAGAGCCCAAGACGGGGAATCCGAACTGACATTTCGAGCCTTTCCCCCCGAGATGGCCCCCCAGAGGCCCCCGAGGCGCCCCCAGGAGGCCCCAAGAGGCCTCCAAGAGGCCTCCAAGACGCCCCCAAGAGGCCGAAAAAGCCTCCCGGATGCCACCAAGGGCTCTCCAAGAGGCCCCTGAGAGGCATCCCAAGAAACCCTCATATTCATCCAAGAGGCTCCTGGCCAACAGCCCAAGCACGGTGGCGGGTTGGGCCGAAGGCCACTAGATCCGCCGCCCCCTGCTTGCAGGGGTGCACGGCGTGCTGGATGATTCAGTTTTGGTTTTGGTTCTTTTTCTAAAATAACTCCCCAGTGGGCTTCGGCCCGTCCCGCCGGCCACCCGCGCGTGTCCCAAAATGCGTCTGTCAATGCCCAAAAACGGCCGTTTCGCTCGGGACATCCTAAAAAAATCGCGAAGATGGCCGAAGATGGCCTCCAAGTCCGCCCGAGATGGTCCAAGACGGCCTCCAAAACGGCCCAAGAGAGTCCAAGACGGCCCAAGACGGCCCAAGAGGCCCCCCAGAGGCCTCCCAGACGGCCCAAGAGGCCTCCAAGAGGTCCTCCAGGAGAGTCCGAAGAGGCCAAAATCATTGATTTCCATTGGTTTTTGAAGGATTTTGGCATTTGCGCCTTTTCGGCTCTCCGACGGCTCAAGACGGCCCAAGAAGCCCCCAAGATCGCCCAAGAGGCCCCCAAGAGAGCCCCATGATGGCCCAAGTGGCCTCCAAGATGGCCCCTAGAGGGCCCCAAGAGGGCCCAAGAGGCCTCCAACACGCCCAAGATGGCCTCCCAGACGCCCAAGATGGCCTCCAAGACGGCCCTGGAGCATTCCAAGCGGGCCCCAAGTCGGCCCATAGAGGCCCCCCAAACGGCTTCCGACGGCTTCAGACGTGCCAGGAACCCACCAAGATGGCCGAAGTTGGCTCGAAGCTGGCCCGAGACGGCCCAAAAAGCCCCAAAGATCGCCCAAAGCTTGCCCAAGAGGCCTCCAAGACGGCCAAGATGACCTTCAAGATGCCCACGTGTTCCCCGAAGGCTTTCCAAACCGATTCGGGGAACACGTGGTCCGATAGCTTGGCAGGTCTGGCCTCAACGTTCGGCCACATAGGCGCTTCCAAAAAGGCAGGGGGCGGCGGTGATTCGCCGTAGGCGTCTTCGATCCGCCGCCCCCTGTGGTCTTGCCACAGGGGTGCACGGCGTGCTGGATGTTTCAGGTTTTGGTTTTGGTTTTTTTCTAAAAGAACTCCCCAGTGGGCTTCGGCCCGTCCCGCCGGCCACCCGCAAGTTTCCGAAAATCCATCTGTCAATGCCTTTGTTGCCCCAACTTGGCCCCAGATGGCCTCCAAGACGGCCAAGATGGCCCAAGATGGCCTCCAAGATGCCTCCAAGACGGCCAAGATGGCCTCCAAGACGGGTAAGATGGCTCCAAGATGCACCCAAGACGGCCCAAGATGGCCTCAAGATGGTCTAAGACGGCCCAAAAGGCCCGCAAAAGGCCTCCAAGACGGCCCAAGAGCCCTCCAAGACGCCCTCCAGGAAGGCCCGAATAGGTTAAAATCATTGATTTTCCTTAGGTTTTTCAAGGATTTTGGCATGTTCTTCTTTTCAGCTCTCCGACGGCCCAAGACGGCCCAAGAGGTCCCCAACATCGCCCCAACAGCACCCAAGAGGCCTCCAAGATGGCCCCATGACGGCCCAAGAGGCCCCCAAGAAGGCCCCAAGAGGGCCTCAAGACGGCCCAAGAGGCCTCCAATACGCCCAAGATGGCCTCCAAGACGGCCAAGATGGCCCAAGATGGCCTCCAAGATGCCTCCAAGACGGCCAAGATGGCCTCCAAGACGGGTAAGATGGCTCCAAGATGCACCCAAGACGGCCCAAGATGGCCTCAAGATGGTCTAAGACGGCCCAAAAGGCCCGCAAAAGGCCTCCAAGACGGCCCAAGAGCCCTCCAAGACGCCCTCCAGGAAGGCCCGAATAGGTTAAAATCATTGATTTTTACCTAACAGCGAAGACTGATAGGTTTCTAGTTGACTCAAAAGAGCTCACAGATCACTCCACAGGGGGGTCCGGGCAGGTGTTGGGAGTTGCCGGGCGGCAGGTGCCGGGCTCGTTTTTCACCAACAGTCACACACTTCGTGCTCTTCGACTTCCCAGAACTCCATTCCCAGGCCACATTCTGAATACCCGGATGCAACAGTCACACACTCTGCTCCTTCGAGCTCCCAGAACGCCATTCCCGGGCCACATTCTGGAGGCCGGATGCAACAGTCACACACTTCGTGCTCTTCGATTCCCAGAACTCCATTCCCGGGCCACATTCTGAATGCCGGATGCAACCGTCACACACTTCGTGCTCTTCGAGTTCCCAGAACTCCATTCCCGGGCCACATTTTGAATGCCCGGAGCCAACTGTAGGCCACTTCGTGGTCTTCGAGTCCCCAGAACTCCAGTCCCGGGCCACATTTTGAATGCCCGGAGCCAACTGCAGGCCACTTCGTGCTCTTCGAGTTCCCAGAACTCATTCCCGGGCCACATTTTGAATGCCCGTAGCCAACTGCAGGCAATTTCGTGCTCTTCGACTTCCCAGAACTCCCATTCCTGGGCCACATTTTCAGCAGGGGCAAGAGCACGACGAGGAGGAGGACGAGCAAGACCAGGAGGACGAGGACGAGCAGGAGCAGGACGAGGATCAGGAGGAGCAGGAGAAGAAGGACGAGCAGGAGGAGGAGGAGGACGAGCAGGAGGAGGAGGACGACCAGGAGGAGGAGGACGACCAGGAAGAGGAGGAGGAGGAGGAGGAGGAGGAGGGGAGGGGGAGGAGTACCAGGAGGAGGAGGAGGAGGAGGAGGAGGAGGAGGAGGAGGAGGAAGAGGAGGAGGAGGAGGAGGAGGACGAGGACGAGGAGGAGGAGGAGGGGGGGGAGAGTACCAGGAGGAGGAGAACGAGGACCACCAGGAGGAGGAGGAGGAGGAGGAGGAGGAGGAGGAGGAGAGAACACCAGGAGGAGGAGGACGAGCAAGACGAGGAGGACGAGAACGAGGACGACCAGGAAGAGGAAGAGGAGGAGGAGGGGAGGGGGAGGACTACCAGGAGGAGGAGGAGAAGGAGGAGGAGGAAGAGGAGGAGGAGGACGAGGAGGCGGAGGAGGAGGAGGAGGACGAGGAGGAGGAGGGGGGGGGAGAGCACCAGGAGGAGGAGAACGAGGACCACCAGGAGGAGGAGGAGGAGGAGGAGGAGGAGGAGGAGGAGGAGAGAGCACCAGGAGGAGGAGGACGAGCAAGACGAGGAGGACGAGAACCAGGACGAGCAGGAGGAAGAGGAGGAGGAGGAGGAGGAGGAGGAGGAGGAGGAGGAGCAGGAGAAAGAAGAAGAGGAGGAGGAGGCAGGCTGAGGCTGAGGCTGTGACTGCGACTGCCGTTGCCGCTGCGACTGTCATCGCGAATGCGACTACGACTGCGAGAACAGCAGAATTCGACAACTGGATTTTCATCTGAGTCTTAAGGGGAATGCTTTCAGATATGCTTCTACACATCGCTGTTAGGTTGCTTTGCCGGGATAATCCTTAGGTTTTTCAAGGATTTTGGCATGTTCTTCTTTTCAGCTCTCCGACGGCCCCAGACGGCCCATGAGGTCCCCAACATCGCCCCAACAGCACCCAAGAGGCCTCCAAGATGGCCCCATGACGGCCCAAGAGGCCCCCAAGAAGGCTCCAAGAGGGCCACAAGACGGCCCAAGAGGCCTCCAAGACGCCCAAGATGGCCTCCAAGACGGCCAAGATGGCCCAAGATGGCCTCCAAGATGCCTCCAAGACGGCCAAGATGGCCTCCAAGACGGGTTAGATGGCTCCAAGATGCACCCAAGACGGTCCAAGATGGCCTCAAGATGGTCTAAGACGGCCCAAAAGGCCGGCAAAAGGCCTCCAAGACGGCCCAAGAGCCCTCCAAGACGCCCTCCAGGAAGGCCCGAATAGGTTAAAATCTATTTTTTTTTGGAAAATTTTTTTTTTTCCTTAGTTTTTTTGAAGGATTTTGGCAATGGTTTCTTTGCTTTCAGCTCTCCGACGGCCCAGACGGCCCATGTGTCCCCACATCGCCCCAACAGCACCCAAGAGGCCTCCAAGATGGCCCCATGACGGCCCAAGAGGCGCCCAAGAAGGCCCCAAGAGGGCCTCAAGACGGCCCAAGAGGCCTCCAAGACGCCCAAGATGGCCTCCAAGACGGCCAAGATGGCCCAAGATGGCCTCCAAGATGCCTCCAAGACGGCCAAAATGGCCTCCAAGACGGGTAAGATGGCTCCAAGATGCACCCAAGACGGCCCAAGATGGCCTCAAGATGGTCTACGACGGCCCAAAAGGCCCGCAAAAGGCCTCCAAGACGGCCCAAGAGCCCTCCAAGACGCCCTCCAGGAAGGCCCGAATAGGTTAAAATCATTGATTTTCCTACGCTGGCGTCCACTACGGCCACGATAAACCCAAGTGAGGCCACAGAGAGGCCCCCAACCCAGCCCAGACGGCGTCAGGCAGAACAGGAAGGCCGCAAGGCATCCAAAGAGGCCCCCAAGATGCTTCCAAGACCGCACATGCGGCCCAATATAAACCCAGAGTAGCCAAAAAGGCACTCAAGAGACCTCCTCCTCCATTCCCCCCCTTCCTATCTCTCCTCTCCTCCCCGTCCTCCCCCACGTGTTCCCCGAAGGCTGTAAAGACCGATTCGGGGAACATATGGCCCAATAACTTTGCAGACCTCTGGCCACAGCAGTCGGCCGCATCGGCGCTTCCGAAAGGGCAGGGGGCGGCGGTGATTCGCCGTAGGCGTCTTCGATCCGCCGCCCCCTGTCGATTCATCGCAGGGGTGCCTGGCGTGCTGAACCCTCTCTGGTTTTGGTGTTGGTTCTTTTTCCAGAAGAACTCCCCCTGGGGCTCCGGCACGTCCCGCCGGCCACCCCGAAACTGCATCAGTCAACGCCTGGTTCGCCGCAAGATGGCCCAAGATGGTCCCAAGACGGCCAAGGTGGCTCAGGATGGCCTCCAAGACGGCCAAGATGGCCCCAAGACAGCCTCCACGACGGCCCAAGATGGCCTCAAGATGGTCTACGACGGCCCAAAAGGCCCGCAAGAGGCCTCCAAGACGGCCCAATAGCCCTCCAAGACGTCCTCCACGAAGGCCCGAAAGGGCCCAAATCATTGATCTTCCTTAGGTTTTCGAAGGATTTGGCATTTGCGCCTTTTCGGCTTTCCGACGGCCCAAGGCAGCCCAACAGGCCCCCAAGAGGGCCCCATGACAGCCCAAGTGGCCTCCAAGGCGGCCCCAAGAGGGCCCCAAGACGGCCCAAGAGGCCTCCAACACGCCCAAGATGGCCTCCAAGACGCCCAAGATGGCCTCCAAGACGGCCCCGA
>CAUYUJ010015386.1:190845-269560 GCA_963575745.1 Prorocentrum cordatum | reverse complement strand
GGAGGAGGAGGATAAGGAGGAGAGGCAGGAGGAGGAGGAGGAGGAGGAGGAGGCAGGAAGAGGAGGAGGAGGAGGTGGAGGAGAAGGAGGAGGGGGAGGAGAGGAGGAGGAGGAGGAGGAGGAGGAGGAGGAGGAGGAGGAGGAGGAGGAGGAGGAGGAGGAGGAGGAGGAGCATCGCCCTCATTAGCAGCACCGCCAGCATCGCCACCATCATCACCAGCATCGCCATCATTAGCGTCGCCCTCGCCCTCGTCACCGCCATTACTATCACCGTCAACATCGCCATCGTCATCGGCATCGCCACCGCCCTCATCATCGCCAGCATCACCGCCGCCACCGCAGACATCGTCACCATCATCGCCATCCGCGTCGCCATCGCCATCGCCAGCATCGCCATCGCTCGCCATCGTCACCCACTTCATTGCCATCCAACTCCCCCTTCTCCACCATTGCCGTCTTGGCGCCAACCTTCGCGGCGGCATCTTCGAGACAACACCTTCGACGCCAACGTCGTCGACGGCGACGCCTTCGACGCCAGCCGCGTCGACAGCAGCAGCGGCACTTCCACCGGCAGCACCTTCGCCAGCAGCATCGTCGAAATGGAGGCTGCAGCAGCACCGGCGGCGGCGACGAGGTCCATGTTGGAGCCGCCTCAGCTGCCGCCGCGCTACGGGATCACCTTCACGTGTTCTGAGCGCGCGCAGGTGCGCGAGAAGATGGAGGTGAAGCTGTGGCTCAACGGCCCAGATATGTGGATCTCCTTCACGCGCCAGCTCACGACGGTCGGGAGGTGGGCTTGGCAGTGCCCGAGCGCGCACGACGTGAGGGGGGCGCTCGAGGAGGGGGTGCCCGAGTGGCTCGAGGGCGCGCCCGTGGAGTGCATCCACCTCTACCAGGCGGACACGCGCCGCTGCCCACGGACGAAGTGGGGCGACGAGCTCGACGACGCGTGGGCGATCGACGAGAAGGGCCGCGCGACGGCGTTCGTGGATTGGCCCCAGCACGTCCTCGCAGCTCGGGCGAAGAAGTCCCTCAAGAGCGAGGCCGAGGGGGGCGTTCGAGCCCGGGCCGAACAGCAGCGGCGACTGCGCGGAGGAGGGCGCAAAGCCCACCAAGACGGGCTGGTACTACAATCAGGAGGACGACGACGAGAAGAAGAAGGCCTCGCGGCAGGAGGCATTCGATCGTGGAGGGCCACGACAGGGGCTGCGAGACGGCCTTCAAGACCGGCCGCGGCAAGGGCTACAGGCAGGGGCGCAAGGGCGGCTTCGAGGCGGCCAAGAAGGAGCTCTCGCCCAACAGCACGGGCACGGCGAAGAGCTGGGTGGGAGTCGACGGCGGCAAGGGGGCGTCGCAGGGCGCCGCGATCGCGGCGGCGGCGGCGGCGGCATCGCGCCCAGGGCCGTAGAGCTCGAGGGGGCGAACGCGACGCGGTGGGCAGCGCGCGCGCTGCCGTGGTGGCCGCGCAGGGCCGCCGCAGAGGGCAGCACTCGCCCTCTCGGGCGCGCGGCCGCGGGCGCAGCCCAGGCCTCAAAAAATATCTCTCGCGAGCGCGGGGTGGACCTCCTCCTCCTCTTCCTCCTGCTCCAACCTCGTGGTCGTCCAACTTGAGGGGTCCGTTGTCGTGGCCCGTCGTCGTCGTCTGTCGTCGTCGTCGTCCGTCGTCGTCGACCGTCGTCGCCGTCGTCATCGTTGTCCGTCGTCGTGATCGCCGCCGTCGTCGCGATCGTCGCCGTCGTCGCCCGTCGTCGTCGTCCGTCGTCGTCGTCCGTCGTCGTCGTCGTCCGTCGTCCACGTCGTCGTCGGTCGTCGTCGTCGACCGTCGTCGTCGTCCGTCGTCGTCGTCGTCCGTCGTCGTCGTCCGTCGTCGTCGTCCGTCGTAGTCGCCCGTCGTCGTCGTCCGTTGTCGTCGTCGTCGCCGTCGAGAGCGACGGAGCTCATCTTGATCCCATCATAATATCATGTTAAATCAAATCTGAGATTAAGATGATATTAAGATGAGCAGTTTACTTCTAAAGCAATCAATAACGACCTCATCATGATACCATCTTAATCTCATCATAGAATTAATATGAGATTCGAACGAGCTCCGTCTCCCTCGGCGGCGGCGGCGGAGGAGGAGGAGGAAGGAGGGATGGAAGAGGAGGAGGGTCCCTCCGCGCTCGCGGAGGAGGTTCATACTTTCCACTACTCGGCGTACTCCCAACCTCGCCCCGCGCGATCTCGACCCACCCCGACCCCCTCGTCTCTGGAAGAGATGAGGGGGGGGGGGGGGGGCGAGCGACCCCGCGCCCCCCCCCCCCTTTAGCCCGCCGTGGCTCCTCAGAGCTTCCACAGCGACCTGGGCGCCGCCACCTTCTTGCGGCCGCTCTTGATCGCCTCGTCGATGTCCTCGGAGAGGCTCGCCGCCGCCTGGATCTCCTTGCTGCCGATCCCCGCGCCGTTCGAGCTCGCGCACTTCTTCGCGAACGCGAGGAGCTCCTTGTCCTTCCCCCACAAGGTGCCCTTCATCGCGTCCAGGTCCGTCTCGATCTTGCACTCCGCGCTGTTCTCGTTCTTCGAGCAGGACTCGATTTTCGCCTCGACTTCGCGAACAAACCTGTCGATGCATCCGTGCGCCGCGCGCGCGCGGCCTTCGCGGCGACGGCCGCGGCCTCTGGCATCTTCGCCTTCTCGACCGATGGCTCCACCTGCAGCGACTGCTGCTGCTGGGGCTGCTGCTGCCGTTGGCCCCCTGCTGCCGGTTGTGGCTGAAGTCCTGCTCGGCGTACTTCTCGTTGCGCGCGTCGTCGTCGAGCGCGGCGTTGTCCGTGAGCTGCAAGCCCTTGTCGCGACGCTCGCGCTCGCCCTCCGAGCTCAGCCGCACCTGCAAGCACCTGGGCCACGGCACCATCAGGGACTCAGGGATGGCAGGGTCGCGCTTGGACTCCAAGGTCCTGGCCCTGACCATGGCTATCAGCACGTCCTCGTCGTACTTCTCCAGCGCCTTCTTGAAGGTCGTCCACTCCTTGAGCGTCTCGTTGCGTGTCAGCGTGTTGTTGAACTCCGCGGACTGCCTCGTCGACGCGTTCACGGCGTCTCCCACGAACGTTTCCGCGTCCATCGCGGAGCCGGTCTTCTGGACATCCTTCCACCTGTTTTTTCCTGTCGGGGCCCTGCTTGCGCTGGCGGCGCATGAGGGCGCTGCAGGCCGTCCAACTGCCCTGCGCGAAGTTGTTGACCCACGTCGTGGCGTCGGCGACGGGCGCGCCGCCTGGTGGGCGCGTCCTGGGCTCCTTTAGCGCGGGTGCCTCCTCGTCGGGGTGGTCGGCGCGGCCTCGGGGGCGTCGGTGTCTCCGGTGGCCGGAACGACCGCCGCCGCGGCGGCCGCGCTGGAGCTGCCAACGCTGGCGCTGGAAGGCTCCGCTTTCACGGGCGCTGCCGCGGTGCCTGCGCGCGCTGCCACCCGCATCTTCGCGAGGCAGTGGCCCATCGGCCCCGCGCGTATCGCTGGGGGGGGCGGACTTGGTAGCCGACGGGGCCTTCTTCGGGGCCACCTCCTGGACGGGGATATGGAATTCGCGCCTTGCTTGAGCCGGAGCAGCTCCAAGGATGATGATGATGATGATGATGAAGATGAGGGTCGGGGTGATGACGAGGATGAGGATGTGCATGGTGATGGTGATGATGATGATGACGATGAGGATCGGGGTGGTGATGAGGATGAGGATGAGGATGGGGACGAGGATGATATAACGACGACGCGGGGATAGCATTAAGAGGATAAGAAGATGAGATGGCGATGGAGACCCCGCGCTCGTGGAGGACCTAGTTTTTGCAGCTTTCTAGTTGGCTTGGCCCACCAAATCGCCCCAACGTGTAGCATATTCAACTCTTGCCGCGCCTCCTGAGGCCCCTCATGACGCGTCGAACCCGATCGGCTGGTCGAACCACATCCTCAGGTCGCCCTTCGTCGTCAGGATGGTGCCGTTGATCTTCTCCGCGGCGCGCTGGGCGACATCCTTGTGCTCCTCAGTCCTCCTGCTGGTGATGCCCACGATCTACTTCATGTTGCTGTCGAGCAGATGGGCCTCGCCGCGCCTCGTCTCAGTCGGCGCCCTCGCGGTGGCCGTTGCGGGCAGGGTGGCGTCGCCGCCGTCGATCTCGGCCTTCTCCACCTGCACCTGCTTCGGGGGCTTCAGGGCCGCCGCATCCGATTGGCGCGTCTTGCCCAACAGGCGCATGCTGATTGCATGCGTAGTCGGCTTATCCTTCACCTTTGGCTTGTCCTTGACCTTGTCCGCCTGGCTCTTCGTCTTGCGATTGCCCTTTCCCTTCCCCTTGCCCTTGTTCTGGCTCTTGCTCTTGCCCATCCCGTTGTCCTTGCCCTTTTCCCTTGCTCTTGGCGCCCCTCAGCGCCGCCTGGGCGGTCTTGGCGTCGCTCTTCTGGCCTCCGAGTTCCGCGCTCGGGGTCGGGGTCGGCGAGCGACCCGCGAGGTCGACGGCGCGCGCCTCGCGGCACGCTTGGCAAGTGCAGACCATCCCGCAGAGCTCCACGTCGCTGTCGGAGAACTCGACCTCGGTCGTCTCTGCTTCGGGATTGCCATCGCCCTCCGCCGCCTCGCCCATGTTGGGGGGGAGCGCCCTGGCCGCCTGCGCGCTCGCGTCGGCGGCCGCGCCCTCCCCGGGGCCCGCCGCCGCCGCGGTCGACGGCGAGTCGTCGAAGGAGCCGCCGCTGGCAAGAGCTGCGCCGCCATCATCTTTTCAGAGGGAAGCCTAATCATCTTCACCAGCTGCTGAAGCGCCTTGTTCTCCAGAGCCTTCTCCGCCTGGGCTGCGTCGTTGAGGCGCTTCGCCATGGCCCGCCAGGCGTCTTCTGCCGCACTGGCCGCACTGAGCACGAAACGCGGGTCGCACGAGAGGGCGCCGCGCCTCTTGCCCAGCTCCTCGAAAGCATCATTCAAGCACTTCTGCGCTGGAAACCCCGCGGGTGCAACCTCGGGAGGGTCTGCGAGACCTCGGCGCAAGGCAACATGGACGCCTCGTCGACGGCCTGCGTCTGCGAGCCCATGTACCCCGGGCCGTCCCACGCGAGGCCAGGGCCCTTGAGGGCCGCCTTCGCGCCCCACTTGTCGGCGAGGGTCGTGCCGACGAACTGCGACTCCTTAGGTCGCTGGCACCTCTGGCGCACCGCTGACGCCATCGTCGGGCCGCCTCTCTCACCAGTTGCCAACGTGGCAGAATTATCCCAGCGCGACCCTGCCTAGGAGTTGGAGCCCCTATGAAAGCAGCATTGGTAGCAACAGTAAAGCTAAGCTAAATCTGAGCTGGAGCTAAGCTAAAGCTAAGCTAAAGTTAAGCTAAAGCTAAGCTAACGCTAAGCTAACGCTAAGCTAAAGCTAAGCTAAAGCTAAGCTAAAGCCAAGCTAAGGCTAAGCTAAAGCTAAGCTGAAGCTAAGCTGAAGATAATCAGAAGCTAAATCTAAGCTGACGCTAAGCTTAAGCTAAGCAAAAGCTAAGCTGAAGCTAAGCTAAAGCTAGAACTAAAGCTAAGCTAAAGTTAAGCTGAAGCTAAGCTGAAGCTAAGCTAACGCGAAGCTAAATCTAAACTAGAGCTAAGCAAAAGATAAGCTAAAGCTAAGCTAAAGCTAAGTTAAAGCTAAGCTAAAGCTAAGCTAAAGCTAAGAGCTAAAGCTGAGCTAAAGCTAAGCTAAAGCTAAAGCTAAGCTGAAGCTAAGCTGAAGCTAAGCTGAAGCTGAGCTAAATCCAAGCTAGAGCTAGGCTAAAGCCAAGCTAAAGCTAAAGCGAAAGCTCCGCCGCCTCGCCCATGTTGGGGAAGAGCGCCCTGACCGCCTGCGCGCTCGCGTCGGCGGCCGCGCCCTCCTCGGGGCCTGCCGCCGCCGCGGTCGACGGCGAGTCGTCGAAGGAACCGCCGCTGGCAAGAGCTGCGCCGCCATCATCTTTTCAGAGGGAAGCTTAAGCATCTTCACCAGCTGCTGAAGCGCCTTGTTCTCCAGAGCCTTCTCCGCCTGGGCTGCGTCGTTGAGGCGCTTCGCCATGGCCCGCCAGGCGTCTTCTGCCACGCTGGCCACCCTGAGCACGAAACGCGGGTCACGCGAGAGGGCGCCGTGCTTCTTGCCCAGCTCCTCGAAAGCATCATTCAAGCACTTCTGCGATGGAAACCCCGCGAATGCAACCTCGGAGAGGGTCTGCAAGACCTCGGCGTAAGGCAACATGGACGCCTCGTCGATGGCCTGCGTCCGCGAGCTCATGTACCCCGGGCCGCCCCGCGCGAAGCCAGGGTCCTTGAGGGCCGCCTTCGCGCCCCACTTGTCGGCGAGGGTCGCGCCGACGAGCTGCGACTCCTTGGGTCGCTGGCACCTCTGGCGCACCGCTGACGCCGTCGTCGGGCCGCCTCTCTCACCAGTTGCCAACGTGGCAGAATTATCCCAGTGCGACCCTGCCTAGGAGTTGGAGCCCCTATGAAAGCAGCATTGGTAGTAACAGTAAAACTAAGCTAAAACTAAACTGGAGCTAAGCTAAAGCTAAGCTGAAGCTAAGCTGAAGCTAAGCTAAAGCTAAGTTAAAGCTAAGCTGCAGCTAAGCTAAAACTAAGCTGAAGCTAAGCTAAAGATAAGCTGAAGCTAAGCTGGCGCTAGGCTGAAGCTAAGCTAAATCTAAGCTAACGCTAAGCTAAGCTGAAGCTAAGCTGAAGCTGAGCTGAAGCTAAGCTAAAGCTAGGCTGGAGCTAAGCTAAAGCTAAGCTAAAGTTAAGCTACAGCTCAGCTAAAGCTAAGCTAAAACTACGCTAAAGCTACGATAAAGCTAAGCTAAAGATAAGCTAACGCTAAGCTCAAGCTAAGTTAAAACTAGGCTAAAGTTAAGCTAAAGCTAAGCTGAAGCTAAGCTAAAGATAAGCTACAGCTAAGCTGCATCTAAGCTAAAGCTAAGCTAAAGCTAAGCTAAAGCTAAGCTAAAGCTAAGCTAAAGCTCAAGATAAAGCTAAGGCTAAAGCTAAAGCTCCCATGGGGACTGGGGGAACCGCGGGGCGGATGCCAGGGGAACCGCCTGGGCCGTTTCCCACTGCCCGGCCCCTTTAAGCTTATAACATAGAACCCTTCTAGGCAGAGCCTCGGTAGGGAAACAAGCCTGAGAGGGCCACGCGGCTGCGGAGACAGAGGAGGCGGATCATGAGGAGGAAGCGAGAGGACGATGACGATGGATCGTAGTGGTAACGACGATTGTGATGATGCTGATGGTGCTGGTGATGATGGTGGTGATGGTGATTGTGACGTTGGTGACAGAGCCCCACGCCCGTGGAGATTTTATGGTGCCGATGATGATGGTGGTGATGGTGTTTGTGACATTGCTTGCGCCTCCACGCTCGTGGATGTTTTTTTGGCTTTGTTGTTTAAGTTTTTTGGGCCTGCCTCGAGCGTCGGGCTCGGGCTCCTCGGCGACCTGGTGCGGGTCTGAAAGGGCGACCTCGCGCCCGCCTGGCGCCTCAGAACTGCCACCGTCGGTTGCCGATGGATTCGGCGGCAGCGGCGGCGAACTCGTCAGCGCCAGGAACCTCTGGAGGAGATCGGCCGCGTGAGCATCCACGCCCGCCTCGGGCTCGCTAGGCGGCCAGTCGGACGGCGCCACCGTCGAAGGCGGTGCTGACGAGGGCCCTGTCCACGAGGCCGCCTTGGACAGCGCGGGTGGTGCCGAAGGTGTTGGCGAAGGTGCTGCTGGTGCAACTGCTGCTGCTGCTGGCGGCGCTGCTGTCGGTGAAAGTGCCGCTGCTGCTGGCGGCGCACGTTTGCCCACCATGCTGGCGTCGAAGGTGCTGCTGACGAAGATGATGCCGACGATGATGCCGAGCTGCTCATTGGTATTCGTCCGATTGGAACGCCTCCTACTCGAACTAGAGCGGCTCCTACCCCGTTGTGCTCGACGGCCTTCTGGGACAGCAATCGGCTGTACTCGAAGCCGAGCGTCCTCTCCTTGTGCTGCAAGTGAATCGCCTGCATCTGCAAGTGCTGCTGCGTGCCAAGCCGTGGCTCCTGCTGGAGATCTGCGTACTGCACGCCGCACTTGCGCTTGAGCCCCCTGTAGATCTTGCGCTCGGTGCTCTACTCCCCGATTTTGCCGAATATCTTCTCCCTGTGCGCCTCCTCATCTGGGGGCGGCACGTGCACGCCCATCGGAGGGGTCGCGCAGAACGGGTTGCTGCTTCACTCCAGGCCGGCCTGGAGTGGACGAGCGGGTTGCAGAACGGTCGACTGGGCGATGGTCGTCAGCTTCTCCAGCAAGGGCTGGTCCTCGTCGTGCCGGTGCTTCCCGTCGTGCTTCTGCTTCTCGGCGTGCTCTTGCTTCTCGTCGTGCTTCTTGTCGTGCCGCGCCATGTGTTGCCGCTCTCGCGCTTCCACCGCTTTCAGCGGAGGTGGCTTCGACGGCGCTTTCGGCGCCTTCGTCTGCGCCGACGCCGTTTGCGCCATGGTCTTCTGAACCGCCTTCGTCATGAGCGGCAGCTCCTTCTTCTTCTGAACCGCCGTCGTCGTGGGCTGCAGCGGCGGCGGCATCGGCGCCGCGACGGCCACCAGCCCCACTGGCATCACTGGCCTACATGGCCTGTTGGCGACGGTGATGCTGCAGATGGTTGCTGGCGCAGATGCTGGCGTTGAAGGTGCTGGCGTCGAAGGTGCTGCTGGCAAAGGTGCTGCTGGCGAAGGTTCTGGCGTCGAAAGTGCTGCTAGCCTCCGCGCCGACGCCTTGGGCGTCGGCGCCCTGATGACGCGGGCCGTGACCGTCGGCGTCTGCTCGGTCGACGGCGCGGCCGCAGGCGCGCGTGCCTTGCGCACGCAGTCCAGAAGGTTGCCATCAGCGTCCCACAGCAGCTGCGCCATGGCTCGGGCCCGCGGGCCCCCCGATGGGGGGCCGGCGCAGCTACATTGAGCCCAAATGGTTACGGAGGGGAACGCGGAGGAGGCGGAGGAGGGGAGGAGGCGGAGGAGGGGACCTCGCTGAATTGAAGTAAGATAAGTTCCAAGATAACCGTGCTAATTATATGATCAATCATGTTGGTTATTGGATAAATCATGTTGAGTATGTGATAAACCAGGTTGGTTGTACGACAAATCGGGTTGATTACACAGGATAACTATGTGATGCGTCAGGTTGGTTAGAGGGTAAATCATATTGGTTAAGGGATAAAGCTTTGTTGATTATATGATAATCCATGTTGGTGAAAAGATGATCATGTGATACACCGTGTTGGCTATGTGACCAATCATGTTGATTAGAGGATCGTGAAAAATTATACAACTAATGTAACTGGGCTATCGGGCCGGACTCTCTGGACTCCCCGGGCTCCCCCGGACTCCCCCAGACTCCCCGGACTCCCCGGACTCCCCAGTCGGGGAGACGTAAGACCCGGGTACGGGGGACTCGGAAATCCCCGACGAGGTCGTCAAAAAAATGACGAGGCCGAGCCTGCATTTTGACGAGGCCTCCCGCTGCAGACATCCCACAAAACTCCTCCTCGTCAAAATACGAGTCGCGGTCATCAAAAAACGATGGCGAACCCGAGTCCTGGCAAACCCGGGTCTTACGCTCCCCCGACCCAAGGTCGACCCAGCTGCGCACCGCTCTCCTGCCGGGGCATGTCCAGACCCTCCGGGGCCCACGTTGTGAGAGCGGATGCAGGAGACCGAGGCGGGGAAAGGACGACAGCGGTGTCGTGGGTGCAGGAGGAGGACGAGGAGGAAGAGGAGGAGGAGGAGAAGGAGGAGGAGGAGGAGACGGAAGAGGAGGAGGAGGAGGAGGAGGAGGAAGCGGTGGAGGAGAGTGAGGAGGAGGATGATGAGGAGGAAGAGGATGAGGAGGAGGAGGAGAAGGAGGAGGAAGAGCAGGAGGAGGAGGAGGAGGAGGAGGAGGACTCCCGAGCCTTCTGAGGCTTGGACACCAAAAATCAATCGAAGGACCTGTGCCGGGCGGCGCCCTGGCCAGGCTTCCAAGGCGCCTCGGGCCGCGGCCACGAACAGCCCCCTGGAAGGCACAAACAAAACTGGCAGCAACAGCCGCAGAGCTCGGCCCCCGAAGCCGAAACTCGATTCTCGAGGGCGCCTCGGGCCAGCATCACCCCTGGCAGCCTCCGAGGCGGGAACGCGATCAGGTTTAGGTCGGGCATGTCCCCCTTACAGGCGGATGTGGGACGAAAAATGATCAATACCCCAAAACATCCCAAATAACACAATCACAGAATATTCAAACATCGGCCCCAGCCTATTTATGACTATCTTTGAACGTTCTCCCCGTAGAGGGACACGCCCAACTCAAGATCTGGTCTCTTGCGTGTGGTCGGTCCTGGCTCTTCGGGAGGCGCTGGGGCGCCCGCCTCTGCCGGGCCTCGGGCGGGGAACGCTGGGCAGGGGGGACCGGCTCAAGGGGGGCACCGAGCTGGGTTCGGCGACACGTCGCCGATCAATCGGCGACGGGCCCCCGATGGCGAATCCGCACGTGCCTCGGCGGGGTGGGCTATCGAGCCCTCATCGGCGATCCATGGGCGATTGGGCGTCGACGCGTCACCCTCTGAGCCCAGAGCCTAGGACACTGGAGCCCTGCAGCTTATCCCGGGCCGCATCCATGTGTGAGGATTCCAGGGCCCGAAACCAAACAGAATCGCCCCTGGCGAAACAGACGCGACGCAAGGATCTCAGAGCAAGGCGTTGCCCCTGAGCCTCTCCCCTTCCCTCGCGTTGACCCCGAAGGCCTCGGTGAGGCACAGCGCGCCGTCGGACCACGCGGTGAGCACGCGGGCGCCGAGGCCGCAGCTGCCCGTGCACTGCTGCTCGAAGGCCGTGTCCGCGCGGACGATGTTGCCCCGGAGCCTCATGGTCCTCTCGGGTCGGACGACGAAAGTCGGAGAGGAAAAAAAATGGGGTAGAGGCAGGGAGGAGGAGGAGGAGGAGGAGGAGGAGGAGGAGGAGGAGGACGAGGAGGTGGAGGAGGTGGAGGAGGTGGAGGAGGAGCAGGATGCGGATTTTCTTCATCAGGCGCGGCGCAAAGCGTTAGCAGCTAGGCGACCCGGGCACGGGCCCGACAGTAAGGAAAAGAGCCCGAGCGGCCGCCAGAGGGTGATGGGCCTGTTTTCCACCACCACCACTTTAAGTTCGTTGGGGGAAGGAGGAGGAGGAGGAGGAGGAGGAAGAGGAGGAGGAGGAGGAGCACGAGCAGGATGAGGATTTGTTCATCAGGCGCGGCGCAAAGCGTGCCAAGGCACAGCCAGGCGACCCGGGCACGGGCCCGACAGAAGGAAAAGAGTCCGAGCACCTCCCCATGAGGGGAGTGCCAGCAGGTGCAGCCAGGAGGCCTACGCGCCGTCGGCGGTATCGTCCTCGACGACCAAGAGCAGGATGAGGAGGAGGAAGAGGAGGAGGAGGAGGGGGAGGGGGAGAAGGAGGAGGAGGAGGAGGAGGAGGAGAAAGAGGGGTGGGGTTACTCCCGTCGCAGCGCGGCAGAGGCGGCCCGCACGGCCGCGCTCCAGCAGGCAGGGGGCGCGCGGCGTACCGATGGACCGGCAGCAAGAGAGGGATAGAGGAAGAGGACGCCCGCAGCAAGCAGGCGGGGTAAGTTGGCGGCGCACACGAGGGGGTAGAGGGAGGGGGGCGGGCTTCTTAGAAGGAGGCTGCTTCTCAGAATGCGCCGGCCTTACATCTATAGATAAGGCCCGCGCGTTCTGAGAAGCAGGGGTGCTTCTAAGAAGCCCTCCTTCCCTCTCCCCACCCCCATCTGCGCGTGGCTGAACAAGGGGGCGCTCACCCCGGAAAGAGCTGCAGGACTGCAGGAAGAACCGTTCTCTTAGTGGCTCCCGGGATACGAGCACCGGAGCAGCCAGCGGGCCTCGCTCCCTGTAACCCCACCTTGGGATGACCCCCCTTCTACGGACCTCCGACAAGTGGGGACGCCCAGACCTCTGACGCCATGTGACGAACGAACAACACACACCCGCACCCAGGGAAGGGGGCGGAGGAGGCTGTGGGTGCATGTTGCCGGATGGGCGTCCCCGTTCGAACGGGAGCGCCCCCCGGGGTCCACAACCCGCACCCATACCCATAGCCAGTCCTCATCCCTCCGACCCCCATATAGGTATGGGTGCATGTTGCTCGTTCGCCATGAGATCCGACGCTGCAGCAAGCTTGCAACATGGTGAAACCTCACCACCGGAGCCCCGGACCCTACCTACAGGTCGGGCATGTCCCCCTACAGGCGGATTCTGGACGACACTTAAAAAATAGTCAAAAACGCACAAGAAAATTTCAAAATACACCAAAGAAAAGGCCTATAATCAATGGATTATTTTCGCTGAGGAGATCGACCGGGAACCCGGGAGTCCAGGAACCCAAAACCCACCGAAATCGACCCGGAAACAATAACCGGGAACCCGGGAACCCGGAACCGGGAACCTGGGAACCCAGCCTGCTACCAACATCGACGGGAAACCTTCACCAAGTCTTTCAACTTCAAAGCAAGTGCTGAACTGATTGGGGCAAATACCTCCATACGGGTATGGTTGCGTGTTGTTCGCTCGTCGCTATGGTCATTCAAGCCCGGGCGGCTTTCCTCAGCCTCGGCCTCCACGGAGGCTGCCCTCGGGCCCGCCGGGCGTCCCAAAACAGCGCCTCGCGGGGCGAAGGGCTGCCCCGAAGGGCAGGCCTCGCAGGACCTCTGCAGGCGGCGAGCCAGGGGGGGGAGGCAAGGAGGAGAAGGCCTCCTCGGAACCCTGACCCCCTCGGGCAATGAAGAAACCATGACGGGATTTGTGTTGCTATTTTCGGCCCCTGGGAGCCCTCACTGGCCCTCGGGACCGTCAACAAAAACGACGCAGGATGAAAAACGGGTCCCGGGGAATGGGTCGAGACCTTTGGGGGTCGATGTAATGAAAAAATCATGACGTAGGGGGTCTGGGAAGGCGGCGGGGCTTCTCAGAAGGCCTCGCGCCTTCCGAAATGTTTGCTGCGTCTTCGGGGAAAGGCTTACAGCAAACCTCTCAGAAGGCCCAGGGATCTGCCCCGAGCCTTCTGAGAGGGACTTCTCCTCCTCACTTTGCCCCCTGGCTCGCCGCTGACTCCGAGGCGCGAGGAAAAAAACAGATCGTCGGCTATCCGGGTGGTAACCCAGACACACGGGGGCTCCCACGGGTCGTGTCGTGTCTGCCCCAGCGATGGCTCCTGACACCGCGGGGATCGTTCGACCTCGAACGACCAGCCGTTTACGAAACGTCACATCCTTCAACGTCGACCGATTCTGGGTCGGCGCCAGCTGGCCATCGCTCGGACGTCCATTTTCTATGTTTTTTTCGGTTTCGTGCGTGGTTTTTTCGCCAAGTGATCGAGGATGCTCCTCGATGGCCCTCGCCAAATAAAAAATGCACACGTCCGGGCGATGCCAAGTCCTTCAACGTCGACCGATTCTGGGTCGGCGCCAGTCGACACGACGCGAACCCATCGTAGCAAGGGTGAGGGGTCCCGAACGGCCTGACTTCTTCCCTGCGCGCGGGTGGCTGGATGAAGGGCTGAGCGCCCGGTGGTGGTCCCTGAAGACAAGAAACACATGGGGGCGGGGCTTCGGAGCAACGCGTTGGGGCAACACGCGGGGGCAACACACGGGGTCGACATGTGGGAACCATAAATGGGGGAGCAGCATGTGGGCAACACGCGGGGGGCAGTAAACGGGAATAGCTCATAACTCATGGGGGCAATATTTGCCGCCCCGGCACTCTTATCCGCAAATGCGGGGGCATCCAATGGTGCTTCGTCTCTTTCAACTCGCGTCCCTTGAAGCCTCGACCCCTGACCAGGGCCCCCGCGGCGAAGATCCAGGAACAACGCCTGGGCCCACCAAAAATCATGCCGTCTGAAATCCAGAAGGAGGGGCAGCAAATAAGCTCACGTGGCTGGTTTCCCTGGCGCCTCCCGGCGCCGGAAGGCGCCCATGTCTGGGCGGTGCCGAAGCCCAACTGCCTGCGGCAACTCTCGTGCCTAAAACCCTAAATTCTTAATCCTACAATTATTAAACCCTGATTACTAGACCCCATGCGTTCTGACTTCCATCCAACTTCCTGGATCGAGCCTGCTATGGGGATCTTTACGACCCCCGTCGCGAGCCGCCTCCATCCTATGCAAAAAATATCATGTCCTGCGCACGCGTGCAGAATCTCATATTTTTTACAGCACAAAGTTGGCGGCCCCCGTCGCCAGCCCTCTCCATCTACTGTAAAAATTACATTTCCTGCGCATGCGTGCAGAATCTCATATTTTTACAACACAAGAGTGCGCCCCTCTTAGGTAACCCCGCTCCATGTATGGCAAAAAATCTCACTCCCTGCGCACGCGTGCAGGATCTCTGCGCATGCGTGCAGAATCTCCAGTATTTTACAATGAAAAATGCTTTCCGTTGCGACCCGATCCACTGATTCCACCGACTCGCGTTTCCTGCGCATGCGTGCAGAACCTTTTCCGCCCGACCCGACTCTTCGCCCGTTACAGCACTCGCGTGCCAACTGGATCGCACATCCGTCGTCGCCGCCGTCGTCGTCGTCGTCGACGCTGTATTCGATGCGGTTCTCACGAGGGGAGAGATGATCTTTATGGTGGGGTGGCTTGCGGGTGGGATTGACGGCCACCGCAGGTGGGTTCGTGGGCAAGTTGAACTCGTGGCCAAGCCTGTTAGACCCTAAACCCTAAACCCTAAATTCTTAATCCTATAATTATTAAATCCTAAGTACCGCAAAAGCGGCCCGCATGCAATCCGCCTCCATCTACTGCAAAAAAAACATGTCCTGCGCATGCGTGCAGAATCTCCTATGTGTTACAGCACAAAGTGCCCAGCCCACGTTGCGAGCCCGCTCCATCTACTGTAAAAAAAACATGTCCTGCGCATGTGTGCAGAATTTCATATTTTTTACACCACAAAGTGGGCGGCCCCCGTCGCGAGCCCCCTCCATCCATTCCAAAAAATAACATTCCCTGCGCATGCGTGCAGAATCTCAAATTTTTAACAACACAAAGTGCGCCCGTCTTATGTAAACCCGCTCCATCTACTGCAAAAAAATGGCACTTCCTGCGCATGCGTGCAGAACCTGTTCCGCCCGACCCGACTCGTCCCGCCCGTTACAGCACTCGCGTGCCAACTGGATCGCACATCCGTCGTCGCCTTCGTCGTCGTCCTCGTCGTCGACGCTGTATTCGATGCGGTTCGAACGAGGGGAGAGATGATCTTTATGGTGGGGTGGCGTGCGGGTGGGAGTGAGGGCCACCGCAGGTGGGTTCGCGGTCACGTTGTACTCGTGGCCACGCCTAGTAGACCCTAAAAACTAAGAGGCTATAAAGATTTAAATCCTAAAATCCCTTCCGCCGCCCTAAAGTCCCTCCTTCGGCCGCCCCCCATTTTGGCGCACCCCTGACGCAGATCCTTGCCCTCGCAGCGCCAGGAATGGCGTTCTGGGAGGATCTGCAAATCCCAGGGTGTGCCCCTCACGCAGATCCTTGCCCTCGGAGCGCCAGGACGGGCGTTCTGGGAGGATCTGCAAACTCCCGGAGTACCGGGCGTGGTGTTCTGGGAGAACCTGCGAAAATGCAGGGTACTCCCATCGCCCAGACTCGTGGCAAACGTTCATGGCCTCGGTATGCCAGGCATGGCGTCAGCACTGTCTTTCGCGAAAGGTACGGGCGCGACCTCGACCCTTTCGGGTTGAGAGCCGCCCCCGTGCCCTTCCCCAGGGGCCGCCCCGTGGAGGCTGGAAGGCCCCCTGGGTTTCCGAGCGGATATGGCCGCCCCGTCGCGCGGTCACTCCGCGGCGCGCTCAAGCGCCGCGGAGCCAGCGCGGCGGGGCGACCACGGCCGCCCAGAAGCCCCCCTCCCCCGGGAGCCTCTCGCCGAGAAGCTCTCGGAGGAAGGCGCAGCTGCGCCTCGTCGACGCGGCCTTCGCGCGCCGCGTCGCGGGGAGCGCGCTCGCCGAGCAACGAACTATTCCTCGCGCATCGCGTCGAGCTGGGTTCTTCGCGCGCGCACGCGTCGTATCGCCCATGCATCGGCCTTCGCGCGCCGCGTCGCGGGCAGCGATCTCGCCCAGCAGCGAATTATTCCGCGCGCCTCGCGTCGAGCTGGTTTATGCATCGCCGAGGCGTCGGTAAGTTTCTGCGGGGGGGTGGGGCTACTCGTTGTGGCGCCGCGCGCGCGCGCATCGCATCGCTCTTGCATCGGCCTCCGCGCGCCGTGGCGCGCGGGCCGCATCGCCGTTGCAGCCGCGTCCCAGGTGGCTTTGCGCGGCCGCGTCGTCGTCGTTTTGAAAACAATATCGACGTCGTCGTCATCGGTGTCGTCCTCGTCGTCGTTTTGCGAGTCGCGTGTTGATACCGCATCGAAATCAACATGTCTTGGGTCATGGGTGGGTGGGACACGGTCAAGTGGGCTGCAAGTTTGGGCTAGTGGACCCTAAACCCTAAACCCTAAACCCTAAACCTAAAACCTAAACCCTAAACCCCCGCCTCTTCAGTCGCAGCCTGGTCCTCGAGACCGTGAGGTCCAGCAGGCTGCACTCCGACTGCTGGACGCAGAGGTGCAGGGCGTCCATCGGGTCGGGCGAGGAGGGGGGGATAGCAAAGGGGGGGTTTGAGAATCAGCTCGCGTAGCTGATTTTCCCGGCGCCTCCCGGCGCCGGAGGCGGCTATGTATCGAGGAATGGGCCCCTCGGTGAGGCCGAAACCAGCTGCATGCAGCAAATTTCGTAACCCCCCCTTCCCCAATCCCCCCCTTTCGCCCGGCCCGAGTCCAGCCACTCGAGCCGCCAAATTGGGGACGTCAGCTGCATGAAGAACCTGCCGACGGGGGCCATCGGCATGCGGTAGTCCCACAGCGCGATGTATCGGGGAGACATACAACGCGGGTTCGGGGGGCTCGGGTTGGCCTAGCAAAACCACTCAAAGATAACAACGCAGTCTGAAACTTGACGTGCGCCCCCGCTGCAGGCATCCCACGAGAACTGGACTGTCAATACTCAGGACGGCCCCGTCAAGAAGCGTAGGCAAACACGAGGTCCGGCGAACTCGAGTCTTCCGCTTCCCCGAATGTAGCCGTTCGCGTAGCCCGCGGCGAAGATGTGCGGGTCATCGCCTGGCAACCACGCCAGCGACCAGACCGTGGAGCCCTGGGTGAAGGCCGTGTGCAGCACGTCGGAGGGCCCATCGGGGAACGGCTCGGCGGAGCCTCCCGCAAACATGCGATGTCTCGATGTTTGTCCATGCGAGGTCCCCGGAAGTCTCGACTGACAGGAGGTATGTCGACCCCTCTCCCAAGCTTTTTTGGAATTTTGGCATGGATAAAAAAATGTGGGCAGAAGCCTGGGGTATACGATGGGGGGCGTCCATCCTCGATAGGGGTGCGAGCGAAGAACCCCCTTGGGGTATATCCCAAGGTTCCCCCTTTTCGGGCGGAACTCGGGGACTGAGGAAAGAAAATCGCCTGCGACCGACCCTTTCCCCAGGGCTGGCGTTTCGTTCCCGACCCTTTTCTTGAAGGTCCTGGGGCCATGGCGAGGGACCCCGGCCGAAATAGCGGCTAAAAAAAATCCCGTCGCAGCATTTACACTTTACACCCCTTAGGTCCGATGTCGTATCAACAATACGGCCGTACCTAGGACATAATCACATCCTTCAAAAACATGAGACCCATCCGCCGGCCAGACTGGAAAACATTCGAGGCTACCCTCCCCAAGGGTGCAAAAGAACATTCAACAAAGACGAAGAAGGTTAGGGCACCGTCCCCGAACCGACCTCAATCTTATGCCTCGGTCCGACCGTGCGGCATCCCAAAAAACATGCGTAGCCCCGAACCCCATCCTTACGCTGCAGTCTGCGAGCCAGATCGATATGTGATGGTCCCGGGACCCGAAATCTGGCGAAAACGCCCAACGCAACAAACACGACACGCCAGGATCGCAGGGTTTAGACGACAGGAGCACGTCTCGGCCTGGCAGCCTCCAAATCAGGACGGTGGAGTCATCACAGCCGCCGGCGACCACGCAGGAGCCGGCCTGACAGGTGGCGACATGCGAATCCCACACCCCCACCAACCATCGACCCTCCTGAATCGATGAGAGGCGGGGTAACGTTTCGACTTCACCACGTGTCCGAAACATTCCGAACCAAGTGGTTAGTAAGTGCTACTACCCAGTTACCAGCCACGAGATACCCACGCACTACCCACTGAGAAGTAGTGAGCTAGACAGGTTGTAAGTGACTTCGCCAAGTAGATGATCGGCGGCTTAGCTACATACTAACATGTATGACCTGCTTGTATCCACTGGTATCGTCTAGGAAGGCCGTTAAACACTTACTACGCGCAGCGGCCATCTAAGTAGAGCTCTGGTTTCGCCACGTGCTTGGCGAACTCCGACCTCTGAGTAACCCAGCCACCCGTCGAGCCGACAGCATCGTTGATCGGCGAGGGGAGGAGGCGGCTGGGGGGTCTGCACTAGTCGGAACCGCAAACAACCGGCTAGGAGGGGGGGATTTGGACGCCCGAAATGGGTACCGAAAAAATGGGTACGATGCCCAACAGCAAATGTTGTCCCAAACCAACAGCGGCCGCTGTTGGGCAGGCGGCCTCCAGTCCCGAATGGACACAGGCCGCGGCGGCGTGGACAGCGAATCCTGCCCAAATTGAACAGGAACTGCTGTTGGGCATTGTACACATTTTTTCAATACCCATTTCGGGCGTCCAGAGGGATGCAGCCAAATCCCCTCAACAAAAACGGTTCGCGGACCCTCCCGGAGTCCATCCGGTGCAGTCCTTCGCCACGGATCCGATTCCGAGGAACCGAAGATGGCCCCTGGAGGTCGAAGAAGGGGGGACCAACAAGCCTTCCCGAACCCCAGACCCTTTCCTCCTCCTCCTCCTCCTTCTCCTCCTCCTCCTCCTCCTCCTCCTCCTCCTCATCCTCCTTCTCCTCCTCCTCCTCCTTCTCCTTCTCCTCCTCCTCCTCCTCCTCCTTTGAACCTGACTTGTTGTGCCCGAGCCGGCATCGCGGCGAGGTCTCGGGGATCCACCGACGGGCGCATGCAGAGCTGGGGTCCGTCGGGCTCTGCAGGACCTGTCGCGTTCCCGCGGGAGCCGGCAGGATCATGCGCGCGCGCGCCCGAGTCAGTCCAGCCCTGACTGCAGGATCCTGCAGGATCCGGCGCTCTGGCTGAACCGCGTTTTTGGACGCCCGAAATGGGTACGGAAAGAACGGGTACAATGCCCAACAAATAAATGTTGTCCCAAACCATCAGCGGCCGCTGTTGGGCAGGCGGCCTTCTGTCTCGAATGGACACAGGCCGCAGCGGCGCGAGTAGCGAGTCCTGTTCAACATGAACAGGAACTGCTGTTGGGCATTGTACCCATTCTTTCCGTGCCCATTTCTTTCGTGCAGAGCGTTTGCATTGACCCTCGTCCTCCCCGGGACATCCGACGTCGTGATTGGCTCGTGACGTCGACCCACAGAGGTCCCGACGCATCCCCCAGAACAGGAGTCGTCGCCGAAAATAGCGAAAATCCTTCGGTCGTACTCGTTTCATGCGAGGGGGTCTGGGACAAGGAGGAGACAGGCGGAGGAGGAGGAGTAGACGAAGAGAAGGAGGGGAGGGAGGAGGGAGGAGGGAGGAAGGAGGAGGAGGAGGAGGAGAGAGCGTGCTACGCACGGAGAATGAACACATGCACACTGCATGTCCACGAGTGGTGAGCTCCACGGGCCCCCGAAGTGTGTGTTGAAGGCCGGAGGCTATGATGCACTCCTGTGAGGGTGGGGGGTGGAGGAGGAGGAGGAGGAGGAGGAGGAGGGGAGGAGGAGGAGGGAGGAGGAGGAGGAGGAGGAGGAGGAGGAGAGGGAGGAGGGGGGGGGAGGGAGGAGACGAGGAGAAGAAGGATCAAGCAGGGAGGAAGGAGGAGGAGGAGGAGGAGGAGGAGAGGAGGAGGAGGAGGAGGAGAGGTGGAGAGAGACGGAGGAGAGGAGGGGAGAGGGACGAGGGTGAGGAGGTGGATGAGGAGGTGGAGGAGGAGGGAGGAGGAGGAGGAGGAGGTGGTAGAATGCAGACCCCTGGCGCTGGACAGGCGTGTGGTGCCCTCCCGGGGCCACACCGTGCTGCTCACGGGGCAGTCGTGCCGCCCTCTGTGGCGGGGCGGTGGGAGAGCGGCCCGCCCCTCCCGACGCCGCACGTGCGGCGCCAGGCTGGGGCTTGTGAAAGTCAATGCGCATCGTCCCCTCCTCCTCCTCCTCCCTCCTCCTCCTCCCTCCTCTCCTCCTCCCTACCCCTCCCCCTCCCTCCCTCCCCTCCCCCTCCCCTCCTCCTCCTCCTCCTCCCCTCCTCTCCTCCCCCTCCCTCCCCCCCTCCTCCTCCTCCCTCCTCCTCCTCCTCCCCCCTCTCCCCCTCCTCCTCCCCCTCCTCCTCCTCCTCCTCCTTTCCTCCTCCTCCAATGCGCATCGTCCCCTCCCGCCCATCCAGCAGGCGAGCAAGCCGAGCAAGCGGAGCAAGCAGAGCAGGCAGAGCAGGCAGAGGAAGAGAGGGGCGCGATGCCGATGCAGCCGAAGACGATGAAGCCCCAGCTGGCCATATCCGTGTCCGGGTGAAGGTGGCGGCGTTGGGCTGGGTATATATGTGGGCAGTCTCTGGCGATGTGCCCCCTGAGTCCGCACGCTGGACAAAGAAGATTTTCAAGGTCATGCCGAAGATCGCCGCGCGAGGGGGCGCTGAGCGCATGATACTCAGAAAGCCGCCTCGAACCCCTATGGTGGCTCCTGCTGCGGTAGCGGCTTTCAGCCCATGGTGGCTGCACATCCGGCTCCCTCCTCGCCGTACGATGGCTGCGGCTGCGGCGTTCCCCTGTGAGGGCGAGCACCTCCTGGGGCTGTATGGTTGATAGGCCTGTTTTCCACCACCACCACCACCACCATAAATTGGAGGGGGGAAGGAGGTGGAGGAGGATAAGGACGAAGAAACGAAGAGGAGGAGGAGGAGGAGGTGGAGGAGGAGGAGGACTCCCTCCCTCTCCAATTTCTGGTGGTGTTGGTGGAAAACAGGCCCATCCATGGTAGCCGGAAGTGGGAAGATCACGGCGCCCCCATCGCGTTCACGAGGTCGGTGGTCACCTTCCTCCCGGTGGTCCTCCATGACTGCGATGGGCACCCGCCCCTGAGCGATCAAAGCGAAGTCGGAGCCTAGAGCCGATGTCGCACATGGAACAAGAGTGCCTGAATGGAACGGGCGCGTCGCCTAGCCAGCGGGCGGACGATGGGGACGCAAAGGAAGCGCAGGAAGAACACGAAAAGAGAAAGACGAGGCAGGAAAGCGGGGCGCGGCACCAGGAAGCGTAGAGAGACCGCCCCATTCCCTCCCACATGAGTTGAGATGACGCCCTCCAAGTCCATGAGATCAATGAGGGGGCACTGGGAATCCGGCAGGGGAGCCAAAGTCCCGTTCACGGTCCAGAGGAGAGAGCATGCCACGAGTGGAATGAATGAGTGTACACTGACTGTCTATGAGATGTGAATGTCATGGGTCCCCGAAGTTTGTATTGGAGGTCCGCGGCTGTGATGTACTCCTTTGAAGGTGAAAGCTATGATGCACTTCCTTGATGGTGGAAGGGCGTATGGTGCCTTCCGTGCCCACGCCGTAATGCTCACAGGGAGGAGGAAGGAGGGAGGGGGAAGCAGGGAGGAGTGGGAAGGGAGGGAGGGAGGGGGAATGAGGAGGGGGAGGAGGGAGGAGGGAGGACAAGGAGGAGGGAGGCAGGAGTGACGGGGGCAGAAGGAGGAGACGAGGAAAAGGAGGAGAAGGAGGAGAAGGAGGAGGAGAACGAGGAGGAGGAGGAGGAGGAGGAGGAGGAGGAGGGAGGAGGAGGAGGAGGGAGGAGGAGGAGGAGGAGGGGGAGGGGAGGAGGAGGGGGGGGGAGGAGACGAGGAGAAGAAGGAGGAAGCATGGAGGAGGAAGGAGGAGGAGGAGGAGGAGGAGGAGGAGGAGGAGGAGAAAGACGGAGCGAGGAGGGAAGAGGGACGAGGATGAGGAGGTGGAGGAGGAGGAGGAGAAGGAGGTGGAGGAGGAGTGAGGAGGAGGAGGGAGGGAGGAGGAGGGAGGAGGAGGAGGGAGAGGGAGGAGGAGGCGGAGGAGGAGACCAAGAGATGGAGGAGGTAGTTGTCCATGACTCGAGGGGGTCTTGGCCTCAAGGCTCCTGAACGGTAAATATTCGGAACTCGCTGCCGGCCTCCGCGCCAGCGCGCGCCGCGGCCGAGCACACGCGGCGGTCCCACAGGGCCCTCGGCTCCGCGCCCGGCGGCGCCACCGCATCGGAGGCTGCCATGACAGGGGACATGTCGACCCCTATCGCAGGCTTCGTGGGTTTCGAACGGACCAGACGTCGGGGGCCCGACCCTGGGAAACACGAGGGGGGGGGCGTCCATCCTCGATAGGGGCCCAGTCCGAAGAACTGACCCCCTGGGCTGCATCCCAGAGATCCCCCCCTTTTTCCAGAGCGGCCAAACTTTCGGGCGGAACCCACGGATTGGGGGACAAGAGTCGCCTGTGATGCTAGGGGTCCCAGAATTAGGTCGGGCATGTCCCCCTACGGGCGGATTTTGGAAGAAAAACAAAATATACTCGAAAGATACTTAGATTTTGATTTTCGTCCCCAGACTCTTTTGTGGACTATTCTTGCATATTCCTTCTGTGGAGGAATAGGCCCGACTTAATCCCAGAAGTGCTCGCGTCGTGACACTCCACGGGAGGCTCTTGGTCCTCTCGCGCCTCCAGGGGGCCACCCTATGGGACCGTCCAAGAACTGCCCGGGACGAGACACAAGTCGTTTGGGGAACCTGCACCGTGTCCCCCGGGGCCGTAGGCGACCCAAGGAGGAGGAGGAGGAGGAGGAGGAGGAGGAGGACGAGGATGAGGAGGAGGAGGAGGAGGAGGAGGAGGAGGAGATGGAGGAGGAGGAGGAGGAGGAGGAGGAGGAGGAGGACGTGGAGGAGGAGGAGGAGGAGGAGGAGAAGAAGAAGGAGGAGGAGGAAGAGGAGGAAGTGGACGTGGAGGAGGAGGAGGAGGAAGAGGAAGAGGAGGAGGAGGAGGAGGAGGAGGAGGAGGAGGACGGGTCGCCAAAGCCCTTCGGAGAAACCCTCCAGGGGAACCCAGACATCCGATGCCGTGATTTTTCAATGCGGGGTCTCAGGAAGTCTCGACCCATTCCGCAGGGCCGGCTTTTCATCCTGGGTCGTTCCTTGTTATGTCCGAGGCCCGGGGAGGGCCCCTGGAGGCCGGAACTTGCGAAACACCTTCGTCTTGTTGTTGTTCAATACGTTGGATCTCTGGAAAAAACGCCACAACCACAAACTTTTGGCGCTCCGCGCGGATCTCTTGGATCTGCGCTGAACCCCCCCTCCCTGGCGCGCTCTGAGGGGCGGCGCCGGAGGCGCCGCCAAGGGGGGCCCAGCGCGATCCACGAAGTCCGCGCGGAGCGCCCATACACGTCGTTCATTTTTAATCGTGCTTATTTCTAATTGTGCTCGTTTCTAATTGTTCCTGGCCCCCTAGTGGTCAGGACGAGGCCCAGGACAGAACAATTAGAAATGAAAAAAGACCTTGGCCCCCCAAACATCAAAAACTTTCGAATACGTGGAAACGAACAATGTGTGTGTTTGTGACTATTATTATTATGATTTCTCTTCTTCTTCCTCTTCTTCTTCGAGGGAAGGGGGCGGGGGCTTCCAGGCCTCGCCTCGAGCCACATCAGGACGCCGCAGGCCCCGGGGGGGTGGTCCTGGCCTTCGGTCGGGCATGTCCCCCACAGGCGGATTTAGGACGAACAACAAACCATATTCTAAACATAGTCAAGAATAATTAAACGAGAATTGGACGAATACTAAAACTTCTTCCAAACATGCTCAAGCATATTCCAGTAAACATGTGGATAACAAATAAACCATATTCTAGTAATGCCCAAGCATATTTCAACAAGAATCAAAATATCGTCCCCAGACTAGTGTTTTGACTATTTTCGAATATTCCCCGACAGAAGCCTGGCCCGAGAGGCGCCCCCGAGGATCGACGCTGTTGCTACCAGCTGGGACCTGCCAGAGAGGGGGCCCTCCTCGCCGCCACGGCAAGAGGCCCCCTGGCACTGCTGGCCAGGGCGCCTCTCGGCGAGGGTCCTGCGATGGACTGTTGGACTCCTGCTCCTCCTCCTCCTCCTCCTCCTCCTCCTCCTCCTCCTCCCTCCTCCTCCTCCTACCCCTCCTGCTCCTCCTGCTCCTCCTGCTCCTCCCCCTCCTGCTGCTCCTCCTCCTCCTCATCCTCCGTCTCCTCCTCCTCGTGGCCCTCCCTCCTCCTCCTCCTCCTCCTCCTCCTCCTCCCCCTCCTCCCCTCCTCCTCATCTCCTCTTCTCCTCCTCTCCTCCTCCTGCCCCTCCTGCTCCTCCTGCTCCTCCTGCTCATCCCGCTCCTGCTCCTCCTCCTCCTCCTCTTCCTCCTCCTCCTCCTCGTCGCCCTCCTCCCCTCCTCCTCCTTCCTCTCTCCTCCCCTCCTCCCCTCCTCCTCCTCTACCCCTCCTTCTCTTCTACCCCTCCTCCTGCTCCTCCTGCTCCTGCTCCTCCTGCTCCTCCCGCTCTTGCTCCTCTCCTCTCCTTCCCTTCCTCCTCCTCCGCCTACCCCTACCCCTCGTCATCCTCCTTCTACGCCTCATTCTCCTACTCCTGCTTCGCCTCCTCCCTCCACCTCCCCCTCCCCCTCGCCCCTCCTCCTCCTTTTCCTCCTCCTCCTCCTCATCCTCCTCCTCCTCCTCCTCCACCGCTTCCTTCTCCTCCTCCTCCTCCTCCTTCTCCTCCTCCTCCTCCTGCACCCACGACACCACTCTCGTCCTTTCCTCGCCTCGGCATCTTGCCTCCGCACCCCCAGCGTACTTCTGGCGCCTCCTTCTCTCACAACGTGGGCCTCTCAGGGTCTCGACATTTCCTGGCGGCGAGCGAGGGGGGCAATGAGGAGGAGAAGGCCCTCTCAGAATGATCGGGAGTTCCCTGGCCTCCCGAAAAGGTTTCGGTTAGCTTTCCCCGAAGGCAGAATAAAGTATCCCAGAGCGACCCTACCTAGGAGTTGGAGCCCCGAGGAGAGCAATAGTAGTAGTAACGGTAAACGCCGTCCTCCTCCATTCCTCATCGGCACCTGTCGCACATTGCTTGTGAGTTGCCGTTCCTTTGCTGTGCTTTGCTGTTGTTTTGCTTTGATGTGCGTTGATTGTGCTTTGCTTTGCTGTTGCTGCTGTTGTTTTGCCTGTGCGTTGATGCTGTGCTATGCTGCGCTATGCTATGCTGCACTATGTTGTGATATGATATGCTATGCTATGCTATGCTATGCTGCGCTATGCTGCGCTATGCTGCGCTATGCTATGATATGCTATGCTGCGCTGTGCTATGCTAAACTATGCTATGCAATGCTATGCTATACTGCGCAATGATACGCTACGCTATGCTATGCTATGCTATACTATGCTATGCTATGCTGCGCTATACTATGCGGCGCTATGCTATGCTATGCTATGCTATGCTATGCCATGCCATGCTATGCTATGCTATGATAATGCTGCGCTGCGCTAAGCTAAGCTGAGCTAAGCTAGGCTAAGCTAAGCTCAGCTAGGCTAGGCTAGGCTAGGCTAAGCTAAGCTAAGCTCAGCTAAGCTAGGCTAAACTAACCTAAGCTAAGCTAGGCTAGGCTAAGCTAAGCTCAGCTAAGCTAGGCTAAGCTAAGATAAGCAACGCTAAGCTAAAAGAGCGTCACTGGGGGAACCGCGGGGCGGATCCTGGGGGAACCGCCCGGGGCGTTTTGCACTGCCCGGCCCCGTTAAGCAAACACAATAAGAACCCTTCTAAGCAGAGCCTAGGTAGGGAACAAAACAACTTCTCGGAAAGCGCGAGGGCTCCTGAGAAGCCCGGCCGCCTTCCGAGAAGGCCTCCTCTTTCTCGTTTCCCCACCTCGCTCGCCGCCGAATCTCGGCACGGGTCCTCTTGAGAATTAGGGATTCTTTGATTATCTACCAGACCACCCCAACCCAACCCGAAGACCCGAATTTGACCCGAATTTCGGGTTGGGGGGGGTACGGGTTCCCTGTGTTTGTACCATGCTCCCCGACCCACCCCCCACTGGAAACGGAGGGCAGAGTGAAGCCTTCGGGATGGGTTGGGGTGGTCTGGTGGGTGGTGATTCTTGGACTCCCAGCCCCGGACATGCGCACGCCGTAACGAGCGAGCGACAAGAGGTCTGTGGCCCTCTAGACGGCCTCCCGGGGCCCTCGGCCAGGCACCGGGACCCTCAAAGACGATTCGGGATGCCAGACTGGCCCTGAGGACGAGAAGTAGGAGGAAGAGGAAGAGGAGGAGGAGGAGGAGAAGGAGGAGGAAGAGGGGAGAGGAGGAAGAGAAGACGAAGGAGGAGGCGCAGGAGGAGGGGAAGTGGAGGAGGAGGAGGAGAAGGAGGAGGCGAAGGAGGAGGAGAAGGAGAACGAGGTGGGGTAGGGGGCCCGGACTGTCAAGACATCGCATGTCTGGACCGGTGCCTCCCGGCTGTTCGCCCCAAGTTGGGGCCCCTATGCCGGCCCCCTTGCTCCTCGTCGGAAGAAGACTACTCAAGCACCAGTTTTACAAGCCTGGAAGCTTTCAGCTTGGAAAAGAGCAATCCCCTTACCCTACAATATCTTCTCACATCCCTTTTACGTCTGTTCCCAGTATGCCGGCAGACTCTCGACAGCCATGCACCCCAGTGCGTGGAGTGCTGCAGGTGGCGTCAATGGGTGCAGCTGCATCGGCATCGCTTGTGCCGATCACGCCGATCCCTCAGCATAAGAAGGCTCGCTTGCCCAACCCGCTGCACGAGATGGACGGTGTCATGGACGACATTGGAGAAGCGGCAGTGCCCGGACCTGGCGCAGAGGCAGTATCAGATATCATAGATGAGACGGCCAGGGAACTTCTCAGCGAGAGTCACGAACAAGTCGATTGAACAATTGCTTGCCATGAATGTGAATCCTCTGATCTTTGGAAGTTCGCTCTTTGTAATATGATGCCGCTCGCATCGAGACGAATTTCGACAATCTCATTTCCGCAATAGACGCTCGAATCGGTGCCCTGGAGTCGGAAATGCAGGCCCAGAACGTCCAAATGGAGGAGTTGCACGCTGCTCTATCGAGAGGAGCTTCGCGTGCAAGTTCGGTTTCGGGAGCGGCGAAGCCCGACAGCTACAACGATATCGAGGCTGGGCTCATCGCAAAGGTTGCCAAGTTTGAAACCCAACTTGGGAAAATGAGCCGCACTTCGTGTCAGGCTATCTTCGGTGGTCTCGGCGTTCGGTTTGAGAGAGGCTGATGCTTGCAAATGGCTGTGCAGCACGCTTTCCCCAGATGGGGGGCATCTTCAAGGTGCAGTGCACGCAAAAAGGCCAATTAGTTGATATGATGTTTGCGCAGTTCCCCACGGAGGCAGACAAGGACAGGGCGATTCAGAAGATACGGGACAACGGCCATGAATGGAACGGCACTCGCGTGTGGGCTAGACTCGACCGTGCTCTACCTCGGCACGGACAAGGTGTTGTCGTCCCGCGTCTCCGGGGACAAGTTCGAGGTCGGCTTCGGGGACGGCTGGAAAGACTATTTGCAGGACAGCACCGATTGCGTGCAAGTAGAGACGGCACAGAGTTTATTGACACGAGGGTTGATGGTAACGAAGTGGGCAAGACTTTCATGTTTGAACTGTTTTGAAAGAGTGCTCGTGCACATACTCAAGACTAGCAAGCTGACTTCTTAGCATAATTGGGCGATGCGTCGTGGGATGCTGTGTGCCTGACTGAAACGAGGGCGCAGACAACGGACAACAAGTTGGTCGGAGGACACCGGTTTATACCCCACCTTGCGGAGTACAAGAGCGCAGGTGTAGCCGTACTTGTTCATCGCATACTTGCTAAGTCTGTCGTGGGGTGCCGAAGCTTCGGGGGCAAGGTGCTTGCCGTTGACATGAACATCGGGCTTCCAAGCTCACGGTTCTGAACGTGTACCTGCCGCACGCTGGACATCCAAAATCTATGATTTTGGACTGCAACTTCCAGATGGCTTCCGAAGCACGCCGGGCAAGACGGTGCCACAGGAGATTCATCGTGGGTGGAGATTTCAACACGCAAGCTTGCATTGGACATTGGGGTGACCTGCTCAGCAACTTCTTCTTTGAACGCAAGTGGATTGCAGGAAATACCGACGATTCTCTTCACGAGTCGGGTGGCGTTCAATGGACGTTTTGTTTCAGTCTTGGGCTGAAGTGGCAAATCTATGTTGTGCTACTTGGCGCTAATATGTTGTACACGTCTTGCCGTCCAGTTGATGATATCGACCTTGGATCTGACCACCGAGCTGTGAGAGCCAGCGTGTGCTTCCCGGATCTGCCTCCGAAACATCACGCCCACAACTGCCAGAAGAAACGGTGGGCTCCAGCTCCTGACCCAAATGGTCCACGAAGGCCCATTTGGCCAAATATGCTTGCGATACGCTTCGTGACATCGACCACGTGTTGACGGCAGCAGCAATAGCTTGCTCACGGGAAGAATCCTGCAAAGCAAAGGCCAATCCTTGGAAGACCGAGTTGCTCCAAGAAGTATGACATCAACGACGTCGATGTAAAGACCCGGCCGAAAGCCGTAGACTATTAAAATTGATTAGTCGGGGACATCGGAAATTACTCCGGGAACATTGTGGTTCGCGAGTTGTGAAGATATTGCACGAGTTCAAAGACGTGAACAAAAACTGCAAGAGATCCACACGCACCCTGTCAGGCCGAAGGTGCACTGCCCGATCGACAATGAGGATTTTAAGAGTTATGTGAGTCAAGTTTTGAACACGGATCTGCCAGAGGAGATGCGGGAGTGGATCGTCGAGATGTGCAACCGACGCCCGTTTGGCATCCCACGGTTCTCCATGGCCGCGCTGCTTTTTACACTGCGGAGAATGCGCCGAGGCAGATGCTCAGATTCAGCCGGGGTCACTTCGGAAATGTTTCTCTACTGCGAGGACGGCCTGTTTCAAGCGATGCTGGGATGTTTGGAATCTATGCTGCACACTGGTGCCCTTCATCCAGACTGGCAGGAGACTCTTTTCGTCATGCTTCCCAAGGGCGGCAGCAAACGTGAGGTCAAGCACTGGCGTCCCACAGCGATTCTGCGCTTAACTTGCAAAATATTCGCACGCATGCTCTTCCAGCGTCTTCAGCCAAAGCTCGAGAAATCGCAATGTTCAGACCCATGCGGCTTTCGCCCTGAAAAATCAGTTGATGACGCCTTCATTGTTCTGGAGGAGCTCTGTTGCAAAACTTGCGAGGAGGTCAGCCTCGAGTTGACCAAGGCCTCCGACCGCATTGAGCAACCGCTGCTGTTCAACGCGTTGGACGAACAAGGCGTCCCAGCGGAATACGAATGGCTCGTTTCGGACATCTACCACAACCAGCGCGGGAGTGTCAACGGCAGCGGGCTTTTTGAGATCACCAGGGGCGTCAAGCAGGGAGACGTGCTGTCGTCGCTCTTGTTCAACAGTGGCTCGGATCACGCCGTGAGGCAATTCAAGGACCGAGTTCGTGGGAGTGGCATGGACGTTGGGGGGCCAGAGCGATTGACGCACATACGGTACGCAGATGATATGATGCTGTATGCCACGACTGTTGGCTATGCAATGTTTTTGCTGGAGGTTCTATGCGAAGAGCTGTCGAGATGGTGGCTGGCACTGAATACAAACAACACCAACGTGTTCACGAATGACCCTGGGTATTCCATGGCCGCGGATGCTCTGGCGGTGCCTTTCGGCGAGCAGAGTTTACCGATAATACTTGACAGAGACATGCACAAATATTCGGGGCGAAAGCTGCCTGGGAACATGCTGGAAAGATCGAACATCAACGTCATCTATCGCATGGAGTGTGCGTGGACCAAGTACCACGCCAACCGGACGGTCCTGACCAACAAGAACATTTCTGTCAAATTGCGTATTCGTCTTTTCGACAGCGTGATCTCGCCTACAGCCACGAACGGGTTGGCTACGCGCGCGCTGACACAGCAGCAGCGCATGAAGAGTGCCGTTGCAAGATCAGCCATGCTGCGCAAAATCGCTGGCTTCTGGGAACAGCCAGATGAAAGATGCCGGCAGACGGTGCAAACATCGTCTCCAAAGCGCGCTGTCGCAGCACCCCGATTCCGATTGGTTGCAGGTCATTGATAGACTGCAGTGGCGCCTCATTCACAAAACCTTTCAAGACGATTTAGCGTAGCCGGAGACGGTGATGACATGGATCTTTCTCTCAGGCAAGCGGTCCCGGGGACCCCCAGGACAAGGTGGACAGACAACGAGAACAAAACAAGTATCTGAGTAGCAAACACGCCATGTCGCCATCATAAGTATTTCATGGCACACGAGTGTTCGGCTGAGCATGTTTCGACGACGATTTTGTGGACTTCGTGACCTCGCAGTAGCATGCTTGCAATTTTCGTGTCTCCGAGGGGTGTGTCTCATCGCATGTTCTCCAGCGCCGCCTCCACTTGTGGGGCGCGTGCGGCCTCCGCGCTCGATCGCACCTGAACCTGGGGGAAACAAAAGCTGCATCAACAGAAGCGCTCAGAGCGCGGCACGCTCCGCGTGCCAGGGGTGTCCAACGCCGATCCGAATAATCCGCGCGGACCTCCGAACGTGTAAGGTCACGCAGCTTTACCATGTACAACACGTGCACGGGGTGCTGTGGAAGCCACCTGGGTCTCCTTGGAGGGGCTAGGGCCAACTTGAGATTCGGAGGGGGTAACGAAAATACTGATGCCGCTGCTTTGCGAAATTCTCCCAGGCTGGAGTCTGACCAAAATCCCGAGGCGAATCCAGCCGCCATGGCAACGAGAGACAGGCAGCGGTAGCGGTATTCCCACCTCTTCTGAACCCTGGGCCGGGCCCAGACATCCAATGCTTTGTTTTTTCCATGCGGCATCCCCCCCCGAAGTAGTGGGCCAATTTCCTACCACCACTACCACAGGTAGGACGGGGGGGAAAAGAGGACGGGGAGCTCTTCATCCTCCCCTTACTCCTCGCCATCCTCGTCCGCCTCCTCCCTGTGGCACTGGTGGTGGAAAACTGGGCCATCACGAAGTGCCGATCCTGTCCCCATGGGGCGGCTTCCCATTCCGAATCGTTGTATTCACCGCCCCCGGGGGCCGGCTAGGGCCCCCGAAAGCAGAACACATCCGAAAACCGCCCGCCGCGTTCTGTGCACAAATCGGGCATGTCGGCGGCGCGCGCAAGGATGCGCGGTCAGTGGACAAATGTTGGCAGTGGAATTCTCACGAGCATATCAGATGGGGCAGATTTGGGGTCCAACTGGGGCGCTGGGGAGTGCTCAGTCGGGGGCTCACATTCTGGTGCATTCGGGGGTTCATACGTGCTTCAATCGAGTTCACTCGGCCTCAGTGGGTGGTCTCAACGCCAAAGTTTTTGCAGGATTCGGAGCCCGAGGTGGCACATTCGCCGGCAAACGCCCCTCCCTTACATCTCACTAAAAGCGGAACCCTCGTCTCCAGGGGGGGAGGGGGCGGAGAGGCGGAGGGGGCGGCCGCGTCCTCGAAGCGCTCCCTGCTAGAATTCTACCGGGCTCGCGCGTTCTAGAATTGTACCTCGGCCAGTCGCGGGCGGCCTTCTAGATCTGGCCTTCTAGAACTTTTCGACGGTGTCCGTCGTTGTCGTCTGTCGCCGTCCGTCGGTCGGTCGGTCGGTCCGTCCGTCCTTGCCTCCGTCGTCGTCATTCGTCGCTGTTGGTCGGTCGGTCTGTCGTCGTCGTCGTCCGTCGGTCGTGGCCGTCGGCCGTCGTCCTCGTCGTTCGCTCGTCTTTGGTCGGTCGGTCGGTCGGTGGTCGTTGCCGTCGTCGTTTTCTGTTGGTCGGTCGGTCGGTCGGTCGCTCGTCGTTGGTCGGTCGGTCAGTCGGTCGGTCGGTCGGTCGGTCGTCGTCGTCGTCGTCGCCGTCGTCGTCGTCGTCGTCTTTCGTGGTCGTGGACTTCGTCGTGGTCGTTCGTGGTCGTCATCGTCGTCGGTCGCTCGCTCGGCCGCTGGGTCGCTCGGTCAATTAGTCCAGTCGGTCGTCGTCGCCGTCGTTGCCGTTCGTCTGGTCATTCATTCGGTCGGTCAGTCGGTCGTTGTCGCCGTCGTTGTCATTCGTCGGTCGTCGCCGTCGGTCGTTATCCGGTCGTTCGGTCGGTCGGTCGGCCAGTCTGTCGGTCGGGCGGATTGAACGGCCGTCGCATGAGTTGGAAGCTAGAGCGAGCCACGCCTCCACCACGGCCTAAGCTAATCATCATCACTCGACGGACACACCTCGTCAAAATCCTCACACGCTGTTCCAGTTCACCGACTGCAACTCGGGCGAGGGGGGGAAAGCTTCTTGGGAGGAGGCTCCTGCTTGAAAGGCGCGGGCCTCACATGAATATGTAGATCAGGCCCACGCCTTCTAAGACGTAGGGCGCTTCTCAGGAAGCCCCCCCCCCCTCCCCCCATACCCCCCTCTTCGCGTGCCCTGCGATCCGACGCTGCAACAGACATGCAGCATCGTGAAAAATCACCCCTGGAACCCCGGACCCTATCTTCAGGTCGGGCATGTCCCCCTACAGGCGGATTTCCGACGAAAAATAACAACTAGTCAACACATGCCCCAAAATTGTGTAAAATATACAGGCCTCGGAACAAACGAGCGAACACTCATGATGCCACATTCATCTGTCAACGTCTCCCCCCCCCCCCAATGTTCAAAGTTGGCGGTGTGTCTGATGAGATGCACTTCGACCGCGGTCTCCCCCGCGCGTGCCGACATCGAGGCTGGGGGGAGGGGGGATGTTCAGTAATTGTTTCCCTATACCGTAGCAGAAAAATCGTCCCCAGACTATTTTGTGACCATTTTTGAACACCCCTCCTCCAGAGGGACAGCTCGCCATCGCTCGGACGCCCATTCCTCGTGTCAGAGTGAGGAGGCCGAACGGTCATTCACTGTCCCTGGGTGCGTGGCTGAAGTGGAATTCCGCGGTGCGGATTATCGTTGTTGTTGTTGTTGTTGTTTGTTGTTGTTTGTTGTTGTTTGTTGATGTTGTTTGTTGTCGTCGCCCCACCCGCAACCCGCCCCGCGACCCACCCGCGACCCACCCCGCGATCCACCCCGCGACCCACCCCGCGACCCACCCCGCGACCCACCCCGCGACCCACCCCGCGACCCACCCCCGCGGCCCCACCCGCGACCCACCCGCGACCCACCCGCGACCCGCCGCGACCCACCCCGACCCACCCGCGCCCCGCGACCCACCGCGACCCAAACCACGTTCAAAGTCCAAACCACAATTTTCGGCGCCTGCGGCGTTTTTTTTTTTTTTTTTTTTTTTTTTTTTGTATTTGTTGTTTGTTTTGTTGTTGTTGTTGCATTCCTTCCAGGTTGAAAGCCCCCGCGACCCACCCCGTGACCAACTCGCGACCAGCTAGCGACCCAAACCACGTTCAGGGTACAAATCACATTTTTTGGCGCCTGCGGCGGGCATCTTTTGCATTCGTTTCAGGTGGAGAGCCCGCGGCCCACCCGCGACCACGTTCAGGGTACAAACCACATTTTTCGGCGCCTGCGGCGGGCATCTTTTGCATTCGTTCCCGGTGGAGAACCCGCGGCCCACCCGCGACCCAAACCACGTTCAGTGTACAAACAATGTTTCTTGGCGCTTGCGGCGGGCTGCTTTTGCATTCCTTCTAGGTGGAGGTGGAGATCCCGCGACCCACCCGCGACCTAAACCACGTTCACTGAACAAACCAATGCCGCACAAGCGCGGCGGCGGATTTTTGCATGCCGCCTGAGCCAGCAAGGACCTCTTCAAGCCCCGCGCATCCACACCAGCCCGTCCAGCAACTCTGCCCTGGCGAGTTGCCTTAATCAAAGAAGGCGGGGATCAGAAAGCGGAAAAAAACATTGCGTTGCAGTTATCTTGGGAAAGGAGGGGGAGGCAGGAGGAGTAAACAGGGGACGAGGAGAACGCAGAAGAAGAGAGGATGTAAGGATAATGTGGAGAAAGAAAAGGAGGAGGAGCAGGAGGACGAGGAGGGGGAGGAGGGGGAGGAGGGGAGGAGGAGGGGGAGGAGATGATGATGATGATGATGATGATGATGATGATGATGATGATGATGATGATGATGATGATGATGATGATGATGATGATGATGATGATGATGATGATGATGATGATGTGATGATGATGATGATGATGATGATGATGATGATGATGATGGACGACAATGGGAGGACGATGATGGAGGCCGATGAGGGGGAGGACGACAATGGGAGGACGATGATGAAAGGACGAGGGGGGGAGAGGGAGGACGAGGAAGAAGAAGAGGAGGAGGACGAGGTGGAGGAGGAGGATGACGATGACGATGAGGACGAGGACGAGGACGAAAGAGGAGGAGGAGGAGGAGGAGGAGGAGGAGGAGGAGCGCCATCGACAGGGAAGGTGGGGGCCACGAGGTCCGCCGGCTCGACGACGCCCGCGTCGCCCGCGCCCGCCCCCTCACTCTTATCCGCAATTGCGGGGTGCTACGTACTTGTTTCGATTCCGTGCGTGTTTTTTTCCGCCAAATGATCAAGGATGCTCCTCGATGGCCGTCGCCGAGAAAAAATGCACACGTCCGAGCGATGCCAAGGACAGGCCAGGCCCGACCTGACCCTGCCGTCCTGCGGCATCCTTCGAGCCGCATCGGGCCGTGAGGGCCCCCCCGTGGCCCCCAGCGGGACTGCAGCGCCGGCACCTCGCCGCAGGGCCGAGCAGGCCCAGGAGAGCCCAGAGGGGAGGAGGGAGGAGGGAGGAGGGAGGCCGGAGGCGGGAGGGGGGGAGGAGGGAGGATGGGGGGGGGGGAGGAGGGAGGGGGAGGGGGAGGAGGGAGGGGGGAGGAGGGAGGAGGGGGGAGGGAGGAGGGGGGAGGAGGGAGGAGGGAGGAGGGAAGAGGGGAGTCGACAGGGCGAACGGGCGGTCGGAAGCGGTCGGATCGGCGGAGCTCGGCAGGCCGGCGGGCCTCCACGGAGGGACGGGGGCCCGGAGCGGAGCCCGACGTCGAATCCGATCGGAATCGGAAGCCGTCGACATCGGATCGTGGCCAGGTCGGGCGTTGGCAGAACGAAGGATTGCAAAAAAACCCTTGATTGCAAACAAACCCTTCGCCCAAGGGTTTTTTTGCAATCCTTCGTTCAAGGTTTTTTTTTGCAATCCTGTTTTTTTTTGCAATCCTTGGTTTTTTTGCAATGGTTTCGTGGGACCTGGCTTCGTGTTGTGTACTGGGGGACGCCCCCCCACCCAGTTCCACTGACCGGACCTGCCCTCACCCGAGAGAACACCGGCTACGGCAGACCTGGTTTAGTGCTTCTGGCCAGTTTAGGCGCTCCGGGGCCCTACTACTAACTGGGCCCCCTTACCTGGGGTCCTGGCTATACCCGGCCAAGGCCGCTTCCACGGCAGCCTCCGACTGGAGCCGCCCAGGACGCCGGCACCCGCCGGAACGCCTCGCGGGGCGGCGGCGGTGCGCCCCCAGTCGTCGTCGTCGTCGTCGTCGTCGTCGTCGTCGTCGTCGTCGTCGTCGTCGTCGTCGTCGTCGTCGTCGTCGTCGTCGTCGTCATCGCCGTCGCCGTCGACGTCGGAGTGCCTCGCGGGGCGGCGGCGGCGCGCCCGCGGAGGCCGCCGCGAAGGGCCCCCGCGGCACGCTCCACAGGCACAGCGACCCGTCGCCGCGCACGGCCAGCAGCACCCCCAGGCGCGCCGGCGTGCCCGCGGAGGGCAGCCACTGCAGGCTCCTCGGGCTCTGGGTCCGCGGCCCCAGCAGGGGAGGAGGAGGAGGGGGAGGAGGAGGGAGGAGGAGGAGGAGGAGGAGGAGGAGGAGGGGGAGGAGGGGGAGGAGGAGGAGGAGGAGGAGGAGGAGGAGGAGGAGAAGGAGGAGGAGGAGGAGGAGGAGGAGGAGGCCCGACCGCTTCCCCCAGGGCCGTTTCTCGCCAAGGGTCCGCCCCTGAGATCCTGGCGGCTCAACTTTCGCTTCGAGCCGCGCGTCTTCTTCGGACAGGTTCGGGCAGATCGACCTGGCTCGCAAAGTGGCGCAAAAAGATGGGGTCCAGGGCTTTTGTGGGCCCCGGAAACGGCAGGGCAGTTTTAAAACCGTTTCCAAAAAGCACGTCCCATGACAATGGAAACGGCAAAAGAAAACGACGACCGGAAACGGCCAAAAAATGGCTCCAGGATTGGAACCGGAGCGATGTTGCATATGCTTTTTTACAATGTTGCATATGTGTTTTTTACAATGTTGCAAATGTTTTTTTTTTTCGCCACGTCGGATCTCAGTAGAGGGCAGGCGCACCCAGGGAAGGGATCAAACAGGGCAAGGGTTTTTGTAAACGCCCAGGGCCCGTTCAATAAACGCCAATTGTCTGGTCTGGGTGGTTTTTCCTCCCTTGACTCAGGGGATGTCCCAACCGCTTCCCGAGGATCGTTTTTCGCCCGGGATCCTTTCATGTTTGATGGCCCCAAGTGCCAGAAATAAGCACCAGAGGCCGAGATCGGTGAGAAGCGCCGGGGTCGGCAAAATCAGAGCGTTGGAGCTTTGAGGCAAAGACGTGGACTTTTTCTTATTCGGCGTTTCGACATTGGGCGCACGGATGTGAAGGGGCCCTGGGACACACAAACAAATACACACAAATAAAAAGATGCCCCACGTTTTCCCATATTTTCTGGGTTTCTGTCTTCCCCCCCACTTCCCATATTTTCCCATACTTTCCTGGGGATCGACGATTAATTCTGTCGGTGTGTTTTTCCTCCTCCTGATATCCGGCGTTTCGACCTTGGGCGCACGGTAGGGGAGGGCGGGGGCGCTGGCTCCAGATACCTCGGCTCATCGCCACGGTTTGCAACAGCTCGCCGAGCGGAGGAGCCTCCACCTGCTTGAGACAAGCGCCAAAAACAGCAAAGGGACAGGGGGGGAGGGGGAGGAGAGGAGGAGGAGGAGGAGGAGGAGGAGGAGGAGGAGGAGGAGGAGGAGGAGGAGGAGGAGGAGGAGGTGCGAGGGCCCGCCCCGAGCGGCAAAACAGTGAAGAAGGAAACGACGACGATCCGACTCGGCTTTCGGCTTATCGGCGCGCTTCGGTCCGTCTCGATCGATCATGCCCGTGTCGGCTTTCGATCGATCATGCCCGTGTCGGCTTTCGGCACGTCGCAGCTTCGGCCCGTCTCGGCTTATCGGCGCGCTTCGGCTCGGCCGCCGTTCCAGCTCGGGCCAGGTAGCCGACACGGGCAGGGGCCAGAACGGGCCGAAGCCGAAGCCGAAGCAGACCGACGGAGCCGAAATTGGCCGGAGCCGAAAGAGGCCGAAGCCGAAAGCGGCCTCCCTCAGATCTGGGCGTTGCAGCTTTTTCGCACCGGGCATTTGCGTCAGGTTTGGGGCCCGGGGACCCTCACAAATCGATCCGGATCGAAAATGACGCAGACAGTCGGGGTCCAGGGCTCGGATTGCAATTTTTGGCGACGGCGCAATTTTGTCGCAACCTCGGATCTCAGGGCTCTCCCCTGGGTCCCCGTGCTGCCGCCGTCGTGCACGAGCGCCAGGCGCAGCGACGCCTCCGCGCACCCAGGGCCCACGCGCCACAGCTGCACCGCCGCGAGGCCGGTGCAGCGGCGCGCCGTGCAGGTCACGGGCCGCGCGCGGCTGTTCACCGCGAGCGCCAGCGCGAGCGCCTCATCAGACCCCCTCGTGATGGGCCTGTTTGCCACCACCACCACCATGCGTTGGAGGGTGGAAGGAGGAGGAGGAAGAGAAGGAGGAGGAGGAGAAGGACAAGGAGGAGAAGGAGGAGGAGGAGAAAAGGAAGGAAGGAAGGAAGGAAGGAAGGAAGGAAGGAGGAAGGAGGAAGGAGGAGGAGGAGGAGACGGAGGAGGAGGAGGAGGAGGAGGAGGGAGGAGAGGAGGAGGAGGAGGAGGAGGAGGAGGAGGAGGAGGAGGAGGAGGAGGAGGGGAGGAGGAGGAGGAGGAGGAGGAGGAGGAGGAGGAGGAGGAGGACCCCCTCCCCTCCAACTTACGGTGGTGGTGGTACTGGAAAACAGGTCCATCAACCAGACTCCCTCGGGTCGTGATACGGATCGCGAGGGACGGTGTTTGCTAGCCCTTCGGCCTCTGGGGGCCGTTGCAGGGCCCCGGGGCCGTCAAAAGGACTCAGGATGATCAACTCGTTCCGGGAAAAGGATCGAGACTTCTGGGGTTAGGTCGGGCATGTTCCCCTACAGGCGGACCTTGGACGAGAAATCAAAGTAGTAACAGAAATGCTCCAACACGGTGAACCATCGCAGAAACATCGTCCCCAGATGATATGAGACAACTGTTGTTGAATTTTCCCCCTGTAGAGGGACAGGCCCGACTGAATTCTGAGGGCCGGCACTGCGAACGGATAATGGCGTCGTGGGTCTGTCGGGTCGGGCGAAAGGGGGGGATAGCAAAGGGGGGGTTTGAGAATCAGCTCACGTAGCTGATTTTCCCAGCGCCTCCCGGCGCCGGAGGCGGCTATGTATCGAAGAACGGGCCCCTCGGTGAGGCCGAAACCAGCTGCATGCAGCAAATTTCGTAACTCCCCCTTTCCCAATCCCCCCTTTCGCCCGGCCCGAGTCTGGGCCTCGTGCGCGGCCGCGCCCGTGGTGACGCACGCGGGAGGCATCTGCAGGCCACCACCACCACGGAGATCATGGGCGTCGCACGCTCGCCATCGCTCGGACGTCCACTCCCTGTTTTTTTTGTGCGGTGTCGTGCGTGGCTTTTTCGCCAAAGGATCAAGGACGCTCCTCGATGGCCCTCGCCGAAAGAAAAATGCACACGTCCGAGCGATGCCCAGCACTTGCTTCGCAGCGGGCGTCTTCGGCCTGTCTCGCGCCCTGGTGAGCGTCTGGTTTATTCGGCGTTTCGGCACTGGGCGGAAAGGGGGAGGAGGGGCGGTCTGGCTCCGAACCTCTGCTTGGTGCGACTGTTTGCAGCAGTGCGTCCTATGAGCGGAGACTCCACCTGCTCGAAGCGGGCGCCCGAAGCAGCCAAGATCTACTCCAAGGGTGCGGGGGGAGGGGGAGGGGAAGTGCGAGGGCCCGCGCCGATCGGCAAAACCACGAATAAAAAAACTATCACCTGGGACCCACACAGATCAATCTGGCTCGAGGCATGACGCAGACAGATTGGGTCTGGCAGGTGCTGTTTGCAACGTCCGATCTTGAGGACCGTGCCCGGCCACGGCCATCCTTGACCCTGGCATGGTGCACGCAGATGTCCGAAGCATGCTGTCGTCAAGAATGGACTCGTGGCGAACCACCTGCCTCTGGGAAGGGATCGGCATCGCTGGGGCCACCGTGGAGAAACACAGGCCGTCGGCTGTCTGGGTCGCCGCCCCTCCTGGCCAAGGCCGGGAGTGGCTGCTCGCCGCGTCAGGGCCCAGGATGGCCCCTGAGATCCGACGCCTGAAAAAAACTGGGCCGCCGTGAAAAATTGCGCCCGGAACCCGGGGCCCTATCTTCGTGCGTCGTTTTGCAAGGCGGATCGATACGTGAGGGCCCCGGAGCCCGAGAGACGGCGAAAACGCCGGGCTCGAACAGAATCGAGGAGGAGGAGGAGGAGGAGGAGGAGGAGGAGGAGGATGAGGAGGAGGAGGAGGAGGAGGAGGAGGAGGAAGAGGAGGAGGAGGAAGAGGGAGGAGGACGCCAGGATCTCCTGCACAGGCCCGCGGGCGGTGCACAGATGCCTCCCGCGGATGGCGCCGCCGGGGTCCCACGCGGCCGCGGACACGTAGCAGCCAGCGTTGAGGAACAGGTGGCGGCCGCCCTCGCTGCAGCGGGCTCCCAGACACGGCACGCTTCCCGCGCTCACCGGCGCGGGGGGCTGCGCTCCAGGCTGAGCGGGGGGGTCGTCGGCGGGGTGGCCCACGCTGACGGGGCAGGCGGGGACGTCGACGCCGCCCAGCTCCTCCAGCTCCTCCCGCGCCCCCTCAAAAGACGAAGCCAGGATGAGGACAAACTCGGGTGAGGAGGAATCGAGACCCTCTGAGATCTGGCGTGTCTGGAGGATGTATCGGGCGCCGCGGCCTTCTCAGAGCATTCTGGAACGCTCCGAAACGTTCCGGAACGCTCTAGAACGGATTTATCCTCGTCCTAGCCCCGTCCGACCCCCGTTTCTACACACACAGACACACACATGCATCAAGGCATCAAGAGCTCGGCGCCAAGAAACCTCCCGCAAGAAACCCAACCCTGAGACCCCAGGACGACCCTTGGTTTTTGGTGTGGGAACGTAACGCTCCCCATAGCAAAACCATCGAAACCCAAGAAACCCAGGGCACCCTGGAGGCAAGCAGGGTGATTCTTGGCATGGGTTTCCAAAGCATCCGCCGCCGGGCCTCGTGCCCAGCAGGAATATTATAATGCTTACTGCTGTCCGGGAAGTTTTTTTGGTTTTCTAGGGCCGACCCCCTTCCCTGGACGCGAGCGTCGTTAACAAATCGCCCCACTGAACACAATCAAGACGACACCAAAACGGCGGAAGCAGCATGGAGACGAGGACAGGGGAAGAGGACTACAACGAGGGAGGGGGGATGCGAGAGGATGGTGGCGATTTCCAAGTAGCTCGCTGATGATTAGCGAGGCCGCCGTCATGATGTTCTGGCGCCCTGGCTGATGAGTTGCTCATAGCTTTAGGTCGGGCATGTCACCCTACAGGCGGAGTTTGGACGAACATAAGAAAAAAAACAAAACATGCGACGACATATAAAAACAACTGGTCAAACAAATCGTCCCCAAACTATTCTGTACTATTTTGAAATATGTCCCCTGTAGAGGGACAGGCCCGACTTCATCACAGCTTGTGCAGGAAGAGAGCGAGGTCCAGCTCGCCCGCACCTCGAGGGATGGTGAGGCTGACTCTGAACAGCAGCCTCCGAGGGTGGCGGCGGTCTCGCAGCTCGCAGCACCCCAGGGATGGCGAGGTCTTATCTGGATCCAGACCACCAGTCCACCAGACTACCCCAACCCAACCCGAACCCGAATTTCGCCCGAACTCCGGATGTGTGGGGGGGGAGGTGCGGGCTTCATATGTGTTTTTTCCAATGGTCCCCGGCCCCCCCGCCCAGTGGAAATGGAAGGCAAGTCGGGGCCTTCGGGTTGGGTTGGGGTGGTTTGGTGGGCAGTGAACTATGCAGAAATCAAACCATCCACCCCCATGATAACCACCCCGACACGCGAAATCGTTTGGCAAACGCGCCCAAAGAAGGAATCACACAGGGCAAGGCTGCTCCATAAACGCCCAGGGCCGTTTAGTAAACGCCACTTGTCTGGTCTGTAGACCCCGCAGCAACCCTCGAATGTGACGACAGCCTCACAGTCACACAACCCCCAGGGATGGCGAGGTCCAATAATCATCATCATCATCATCATCATCATCATCATCATCATCATCATCATCATCATCATCATCATCATCATCATCAGCATCATCATCATCATCATCATCATCATCATCATCATCATCATATCATATCATCATCATATCATCATCATCATCATCATCATCATCATCATCATCATCATCATCATCATCATCATCATCATCATCATCCGTGGCGGGATCCTACGATGCTGAACCCCCGAGCAGACCTCGAGAGCGGTGACAAGTTCACACTTCGCAGCCTACCGGGCATGGCGAGGTCTAATCTGGAAGCCCGCAGGCCTCCACCAGGAGCCCTCGAAAGTGGCGACGGCTTCAAACGTCGCAGCCAGACATGCCGATGTAGGAGGCAGGGAGGAGATATCGGGAAGAGAGGAAGAGAAAGGTGGGAGGAGGAGGATGATCGGATGAGGAGGCGGCGGAGGAGGAGGAGGGGGAAGGCTGAAGACCGCGAGGCTCTGTCCAAAACGAGATCTCAACGGAGCCTTTGAAAAAAAACACGCGCCTCCCCTAGACGACCACGCCTCGTGGGGCCGGGCCTTGGCAATGCACCCAGGCCCTTGTCCCTGCCGGGACCAATGTCGGCCCGTCTTCTGGGGTCCCCCATTCACGGCAAATCCCATTCTGGCCAGTCGGCGCGTCCGGCGCCCAAGGAGGAGGGCCATCGGAGGAGCACGAGTGCAGAGGGAGGATAAAGGGCAAACTTTTTCGTTCAGCTCACAATCCGCAGGTCACCATGCCCGCTTGGGGCATACTGGTCCGCAAAGCGGTCGAAGATCGCCTTCAGCTGCTCGATGTACCTGGCCTTCAGGTCCTCGATCTGCTCCTGGGAAGGGTTCTCGATCTGTTCGCAGTCGATTGGGTCGCCCACGATCGTGATGACTGGATGGCGCCGCGGCACAGGGTTCAGGGGTGTCGCCTGCGCAGCAGTGGAGGCACAGCCTGCTCCCATGTATATGGGCATGGAATAGCCCATCAGGCGCAGCATGTGCTGCTGCAGGGACCGCAGCCTCGAGGAGGAGGAGACCTCTCCGAGGAGGGCCCGCGGAGACGACGGCGGGCGCCCCGCCTGGCCCACGCCCGTTCGGGATCGGCCCCGAGAGCCGTCCCGCGGTCTATCCTGGCCCGCTTTTCGAGGCGGAGCTGGCCGTTGCGACGAGACGCCTCCAGGATGTCCAGATCAGGACGAAGCCAGTGTCTCGACGGGTCTTCCCCCGAGCCTCGTACAGCTCGTTCTCGCCGAACGAGTAGACGGGAACCAGCTTCACCCCGTGCTGAAGCGCAACGCTGGAAGAAGGAACAGCTGCACAAACATAAGCTTTCGCAGGTCCGTGCGGATTGCTTGGACCGGCGCTGGAATCCTCTCCCTGGCGCGGGGAGCGCGTGCTGAGTATCGCTTAACCGATCCCCATCCCCAGCGGCGTGGCCTGGGCCCCAATGGCCGATTCACCCCCCTAGACCTAGATGGGGATATAGGTCGTTCCCTTTGGGTTTCGAGTGCTGTATCCCCAACTGGGGTGGTAATTTGGTGGGGGTCTCGAAGGGGATGGGGATGGCGATGGGGATCGTTTGAAAGGATATTGACGTTAGGGGCAGGGCCAGTGGCGGTGCCAGTGGCGGTGCCCGGGGCGGCGACGGAGGCACCCCATCCCCATCTCCTTCGAGACCCCCACCACAGTACCCCCCAGTTGGGGATACACCCTTCGGAACCCGAAGGGGACGGCCTATATCCCCTATCTAGGGGGGCATGTCGACCAACGGGCCCAGGCCGCGCCGCTGGCGATGGGCATCGGTTAAACGACACTCACAAGTGGAGCAATTCCCTTCCCCACTGGTTGAGCAGGGACCGACCGTCCAGGCATTCCTGCAGGCCTACCACGACACGTTCTCGGAACCCCAAACGGTGCTCAGAACGACAACGTCATTTTCTTAGAGCATGGCCACAAAGTGTTAAACAAAACAATCCTGGCCAGAAAATGTGATAAGAACATGTCGTGCAGACCACAAAAGGTTCTCAGAACATTATCTGGTGGGCCTGTAGGCGAGCCAGGGTGCTTCGCCACTGCTTGAACTGGAAGCCTCCTAGATGAGGTCGGAGAAGATGGGGTCGGAGGATCGCGCCGCATCGCCGATACATCGGCGATACATCGGCGATGCATCGGCGATGCATCGGCGATGCATCGGCGATGCACTGGCGATGCATCGTCGACGTTGGCGATGCATCGGCGACGTCGACGTGACGCAAATCAGGCTGCACATCGAGCCGCATCGGCGATGCATCGGCGATGTGGCGCGATCCTCCGACCCCATCTACTCCGACCCCATCTACAGGAGGCCTAGATGAACTGGGGGGGCGGAACCTTGGCCCCGCTGGGCAAACCCCCCCACCCACCCCTGCGCGAGAATATGAGTGCCGCCTCCCTCGGGGTGCGGGGCTTCCAACCCCACCCGGAGTGGCACGCAGGGAAAGCAAGCGGACCCCGCCCGGGGGGTGGGCCTGACGACGAGGACGACTCCGCCAACCCAGAGATCCAGCGCATAGGAAAAATCAGAACGTAAACTTTTCGCAGCTCTCGGCCTCTAAGGGCCCTCGCCGGGCCTCGGGACCGATCAAGAAACGACCGAAGATGAAAAACGGGCCTTGCGGAATGGGTCGAGACTTCCGGGGACCCCGTATTGAGAAAATCACGGCGTCGGATCTCTGGCCACGCGCGCTGACGCTCGAAGAGTCACGTGCCCAAACGTGCGACGTCTTGGTGTTCTCAGTGCGGGGCCCCCGGGAAATCCCGACCGCTCTGTCCCCGGGGCCGGCTCGGCGTCCCGCGCCGTGCACTGACAGGTCTGGGGCCCGGCGAAGGCACCTGGAGGCCGAAGACGGTCATAATTGAACGACCTGTCGTGGCGCTTGATGGCGCGAGCGCGACCCGCCGATCCCATCCGCTCGGACGCCACCAGGGAGGACTGGAATGACGAAAGGATCCGGCAGCAAGTCATGCGAGCATCCCATACCATCTCTCTGGCTCGTGCGAAGCGAAGCCAATTGACGCCAGTTGACGCTAACCGATGCTAAATCGATGCTAAACGGACGCTAATCGACGCCAGATCGGCGCCATCCCATGGATTACCCGACTCCTCAGGACAAAGTTACGAGGGAAACCGCACAAGGCTCCAATGATCTACTACAGAGAAAGGCCTAGAACTCATATGTCCGATGATTTTTTTGTTTTTCAATACGCAGCAGCAGCAAGAGCCAGGCGCCTCGACGGCGCATCGGCAGATAAGACGCCGTGCGCACGTGCACTGGCAAAGCGGTGAAGAACCCCGGCGCACGTATCCGGGCGCAGCTGCCGTGCACATGTGCACTGGCAAGGCTTTGGCCGCTGAGTTTTCCCATGCGGCGTGACCATGTACGACGGCGACAAGGACAACGACGACGACAAGGAGTGGGGGGAGGACGGAGCGAGGGAAGCGAGGAAGACGACACGGGAGGCCGGAAGAGAGGCATGGGAAGGAAGGGGCGGGAGGGGACATCGAAAACAACATGGGCGAGGCCTGGCATCACTTTCAAGGCAAAAGTGCGTAGACGCAGGGTGCCCATTGCTGTTTGGGCCTTCCGCGCGCGCGGCTCTCATCCCAGACTCTGGGCGCCACAGAGTTGGGATTGCACGTCAGCTTGCGTAGTGGGCGATCCTGAGGAAACGCCGCAATTGAATTGTAGAGCTTCTTCTGGCTCTCGAGAAGGTCATCGCTCAGATCATGCTCTCCCGTCTGCTCCATCACGCTGTGGTTCGACACTCTCGAGACGTAGGCGCATGGGATGAGGCAGATTTTGCGAAGGCATTGCATGTGGAACGCATTCAATCTGTCCTTGTCGGCCGGGAGGGCCCAGACAGATTCCAAGTTGTACAACAGCTTCGGTACCACAATGGGTCGATAGAGTTTGAGCTTCCATGATCGGGTGATGTTCGCGTGCGACCAGCATTATCCCCTCTAACTTCTCCCAGTCTTCGCGTGACTTCAGGCCTTACAACGCAGCAGTGCAAGCCGTGCTGAGAAGACCACCGAGGTATACTGCTTGCGCAACCTCTGTCAACGGCTCCCCACGCGGGTCTTTGAGAAAAACAACATTGCGAATCCTGATGAGGACTGTCTTTTTCCAAGTCAGATCTAGCCCCTACCGCTTCCCCTCGTCAGTGACAGCATCGAGGAGGGTCTGAAGCTTGGCCGCACAGCTGCTGGTGAGCATCGTGTCGTCCGCGTAGAGCAAGTCAGCGCATGGGATGAAGTCCGGCTCCTGCACTGCCCGGTGCTCGCCCACCATCCGCGCGTCGACATCGAAGAGCATCACGGTCTGGACTATGATGAATAGATATGGCGACAATTGGCAACCTTGCGCGATGCCGGCTCGGTGTCTGCGCGCGCTGGAGTCCCCGGCCGGGTCCTAGAGGATGAAACTCCGTTCGCGGTAGATGCCGGCAATAATGTCCACCATGCGGTCAGGTATCCCGAATCTCCGCAAAGCCTGCAGCAAGGCATCGTGCTTGATCCTGTCGAATGCCTTCGCCCAGTCTAAGAGGACCGCCACGAGACTAGGCGACTTCGAATCATGGGCTGCCTCGAACATTCGCCTGCCAATCGATATCGCCTGCGCCGTGCCTCTATTTGGTCGGAAGCCACATTGCCTCTGTATCAGTCTGCTCTCTGCGCCGCCTCGCTGGAGCCGTCGTTGTAGCATCCAGGCTATAATCTTGTAGCCAATAGGAAGAAGAGATATCGGCCGGTAGTTCTCTGGGAGGCTGCTGCCCCCCCCTCTTGAAGAACAGCGCCACCCGCGCGGTGCGCCACTCGTCCGGTAGATCTTTTTCTCCCCAGCACCTCTGGCACAATGACATCAGGCTTTTCAGGGCCTCTTGCGAACCCAATAACGTCTTCCATAGTTCTGGATGGACGCCGTCCAACCCGGGTGCTTTTCCCACGGCGAGGGCTTTCAAAGCCGCGGCGAGCTCATCCATGTCGAACGGGTTCGTGTCGATCGGCATTGTGGCGCCCATCTCAAGGGCCCTGGTCTGCGCGCGTTCGGGGTGGGTCACTTTCCACTGCAAGTGTTCGAAGTAGTCCGGCATCGTGTCTGCGCGCGCACTGCTCTCCACCAGGTGTCCTGCAGCGTCGCGTATCTGAACGGGTTTTCTAGCGGGTCCTTTCTGGAGGCCGCGCGCTGCCGCCCAGGTGCCGCCAGCAAGTTCGTCGTCCAGCCAGCGCTGCTTGTCTTTCTTCACAACTGCCCCGATGCGCTTCGTAAGGTCTGTCTCCTTGTCTGGACTGCCAGTGGTTCTGATTTGATATCGCTCCATGAGTAGATCAAGGGTGGATTGGCTTATCCATGGTCTTTTGGGCTTCCTGGCCTGTCTGTCTGCCAGCTCACCTGATGTAGACACCATGGCTTGCCGTATGTTCTCGGCGTGCTGATCCAGCGTTAGAGTACGCAGCTGTGCTCCCACTGCGCTGCAAAAACAATGTTGGTATTATTGCACGGTGTCTTCGTCGGTCACAGTTATCGTTGCCATACTGCGCGGCGGTGGCTGCGTAGAGGTATCCAGAGACAGCCCCACACGCAACTGCAGGAAGAAATGCCTGGTCGCAAGAAGAATGGTTCTGTCTGGCCTCAGACTCCGGATGCAAGACAGCGCGCCGGCATCCATCAAGCAAATGTCGATTTGGGAAAACATTCCGCGTCGACGGCGTCCATCTTCTGCCCCCGCGGCGATTAGTACGTTATCAACTGGTCGCAAGGCAAAACGAAGAACGTGTTGGCGACCTTCGTCTAGGTGGCCTGGCAAGTTTCCGATGAACAAGTCTCTGTTCGCTCTCTCCCGCTTCATTGACCACTTCGACTTGAAGACACATTCGCCTAAGATGGTGTCTTCTCCCGGCTCTTTGTCGAAGAGCTCCGCGTTGAAGCCGCCCATTGCGATTGTCGTGATGTGCTTGCCTGCGGGCTGCTTTGCGTTCGTAAGAGAATCAAAGAAACCTCGCCGATCTTCAAGACTATATCCCGCGCGCGGGGCGTAACAGCTCATGACCACAAGAATCCCACCATGCGCTTTCATCCTCAATGCAGCGAACCTGGCAGACATGAGTTTGAAGCTGGTCACGGCTGAAACTGCACGCGATGTAACTATGAAGCCAACGCCGGAGTAGAAGCGCCCATCGTGATTTTCCGATGTCCCTGAAAGGAGAACTACGAAGCCATTGTCCACGAAGTGCGACGTCTCTGTGATGCCCGTCTCTTGGATGCACAACATGTCGATGTCGAGGCGAATCATATGATGAAACAGCTCAGGTAATTTACTACAATCTCTTCCTAAACCTTCTATGTTCAATGTTGCCAGAACTTGACCGGCAAACGGCCTACCACTGCGTTTGGCACATCCCCATGTGTTTCCGGAGCGATGTCTCCAACGACTGGGGACGTCGAGTTGCTCCCCAAGTCGGGTTGGCCAGGAGGTAGCTTTGCCCTGATCCGCGGCTCCCGTCAAACAATCGGCACGTGTGGGGGCTGTCGTGGGCTGCCCAGCGCGTTGCCGACGACGGCCGTGACTTCCGTCGCGGGGCTCTGGAGACAGCAATGGGCACCATCGCCCAAAAATCCGGAGAAACTGTAATGAATTATTTGTGCATCGCCGGCTTCGGTGTCGGATTTGATCGACACTGGCCGTGGTCCCTAGTGGGATCCCTTGCCTCCTCCTTTCAATCCTTGCGAAGAGCGCACAACGATACCCTTGCATTTACCGAAGATATCTCGAAGACCCGCGGACTCCTGAAACTCTTTCCAATTATGACACTCCTCCTCCTCCTCCTACCACTGTGGGATAATGTCGTTGTTGTTGGTGTGCACGGTCAACGCCAACTTCCCTCCGACATGTACTGTGTAAGGTTCTTGGTCCACCACCCTGACCGTGTATGTGATACTGAACTAGTTCTCGAGAAGGTACTTGACACTAAAACAATAATTGCGTGCCGCTCGAGCTGCAGCGGGCCTGTCCTGGGTAGCCCAGACATTCTTTCCACCGCGCTGCAAGGCTGCGCTTCGGATAAGAACAACGGCAGTATCTCTTTCCACTGTATCTCCAGATTCGGCGAATACGATGTTAGAGAATTCCCCTTTGGAGTACATGTTGTGCGGCTGCGGACCTGAGCAGGTTTGCAACGGCTCTTTCAACCACGTGGTAGCCGGAGAAAGCGAAACAAAACCGTCCAGGTTCCCAAAGACTCCGGTGAGGTGACGTTTTTTTCGCCCCCAGGCATTGCCGTCGAGGACTGGTTGGGGGAAAGTCGTAGCGCAGCAACTTGAGCTTCCAATTCGTGTAGTTTTGCTTCCACTACCGTCCCCGTCGATGCGGCTGTCACGCTTCGTGCCGATGCTGGACGTGATGGGTTTGTCTCCGGAGCGGCAACTCGGCCCTGATGTTCTGAACTGCCTCCCTGAGCGGGTTCACCGCCTCATCGAGGTCGTTCCGGGAGACACCGTGCGCCTTGATGGCCTCGATGTCCGCCTGGATTGGACGAAGGTGTAGATTGAAGAGCTTCTCCATCGACTCCATCGTGATACCCTCAGGCCCTCGTGCTTCACCATCTGACCTGCGCTCATGATGATCTCCTCCCCTGTCGTCCTGTCCCCTCCTTTGCCTCCCTCCTTTGTTCCACTGTCGTCGTCAAGCCCGTCCATTTCGTGCAGCGGGCTGTGGATACGATGCTGTTTGATCAACTGCCTGACAGGTGTACCTGGCTGCCTTTTGTCGCCATTGCCTGAAGAGGAAGCCATTGATATGCTGTAGTCCGGGAGAGTTGGAAAGCGGGACGCGCGTGGGCGCGCTGGGATGCTTGAGCCAAAAAGGCTACGGGGCCCCCAGAAGTCTCCACACACATTCCCAGGGACCGGCTTTTCGTCCTGAACCGATGTTTGACGGTTCCGAGGCGCGGTGCCGGGGCCCCCAGAAGACGAAACTGGAGCAAAGCCTGGCGTCGTCTTCTTGTCACGACGCGAGGGGGTCTGGGAACGATGAGCGGCTATGTCTGTGCCGGTCTTTCCTCTTCGGCCTGCGGAAGAAGCCGTTGCGGCGCTTGAGCGTGAGGTCGCTACTGCCCGGGCGCGCGTCCAAGGACTCCGCGGCGCCGCCCGGCACGATGACCACGGCGGAGCCGGGGCCGCACTTGAGCACGTGCCGGATCTCGGGCGTTGCTGAAGACCCCCCTGGGCCGAGGTCGATGCCCCCCACCCTTCGTTAAAACAGGGCTAGGATCGGGATAAATCGCTCCAGAGCGTTCCGGAGCGCTCTCAGAGCGTTCCGGAACGATCTGGAGCGGCCGCGGCGCCCAATACATACTCCAAACCCGCCGATTCTCAGAGATTTCGAGTTATCCCGATCGGATTTTGTCCCGATCTTCGCGTCATTTGACCTTAGTGGGCCCCGGAAGCGGCAGGGCCATTTTTCGAGGCGAGTCCAGCGGCGGCGGCGAGGGCCTCCCGGGAGGCCCAAGAAGGGGGGAACGAGGGAGCGGCAGCGGTATGGGTACCTGTTCCCCCTTTGACCCCCGGGCCCGCGCCCCACCCTCCCCCTGGCGTTGCCCCTCACGCTCCCTGCGCCCCCCTATGGCGGTCGCCGCGAGCCTCCCGTGATCTGCGGCGCGGCGCGCCCCCTCCCGCGCCGTGCCTCGGCGGTGCCGCGGTCTGGCCAGCCACGTGCCCCTGCGGGATTGCCGAGGGGGCCCCCGCGGGCCTCCTTGGAGCACTTCTCCGCGAGGCCCTGGGGGCCCCAGGGGCTCCAGATTGGGGCGAGAAGCGGGGGGCACCTCGGGCCAGGGGCACCTGGAGCAGCCCCCGAAGATGGAGGGGGCCGAGACCGAGATGATGCTCGGAGGAGGGCTGGTCGAGGCAGCGGATCCTGAGAGCCTGGCGTCGCGCTCCTCTTGCTCGCAGTGTGCGAGCGCGCCCTGCTTCGGGGCACGGGCATACCCTCACGGGTCCATCCGGCTCGAGATGTGCAGCCGGAAGGTGGGGTCTGGGGCTCTGGTCGTGATTTGCCGCAGTGTGAGATCGCTCCTTGAGGTCGCCACGTCGGATCTCAGGGTCGGCCCTTCCTGGCGAGTCCCGTCCTTTCGGGGCCTCCTGGATGCCACTCTGGTGGGATCCGCCTGAGAAAACACACCCGAGCACTACCCAGCCCTTTCTCCACGTGCGGCGGCTCTCAAAAAGAACGGCCTTTGCAAATGAACACATTGAGAGACAGGCGGCACTCTTGCCCACGAATCTACCGACGGCTGTGCAGTTGGCAACATCGCTGGGGTCCGCGAGGTCACTTCTGGGTCTGCTTGCAATCCATTGCCGCTGGGCCTATCAGAAGCCCGCAGAAGTGGCGACGGTTGTGCAGCTCGCAGCCTCCCAGGGAGCAGCGAGGTTCCGTTTGGGCGCGCGTTGACCCTGACTCCTTTGGACGTCCCAGGAGCTCACGAAAAAGGCAACAATTGCGCAGTTGGCAGCCTGCCAAGCAACATCGGGGTTCCGTCTGGGCGTGCGTTGCCCCCGACTCCTCTGGACCCCCCAGGAGCCCACGAACATGGCGACAATTACACAGCTCAAAGCGTCCCAGGGAGCAGCGAGATTCCGCCTCTCTGCGCGTGGCCCTCGACTCCTCCGGACTTCCCAGCTGCCCACAACAGTTATGACAGTTGCGCACCTCGCAGCCTCCTGAGGAGCAGCGAGGTCCCGTCTGGGTGCGCGCGCCCCTCGACTCTGCCCCCCTGGACGTCCCAGGAGCCACGAAAGTGGCCACAATTGCGCAGTTCGCAGCCTCCCAAGGAGCAGCGTAAGAGGAGGAGGAGGAGGAGGAGGAGGAGGAGGAGGAGGAGGAGGAGGAGGAGGAGGAGGAGGGAGGGAGGAGGAGGAGGAGGAGGAGGAGGAGGAGGAGGAGGAGGAGGGAGGAGGAGAAGGAGGAGGGAGGAGGAGGAGGAGGAGGAGGGAGGAGGAGGAGGAGGAGGAGGAGGAGGAGGAGGAGGAGGAGGAGGAGGAGGAGGAGGGGGAGGAGGGGAGGAGGGGGGAGGAGGAGGAGGAGGGGGAGGGGGAGGGGGAGGAGAAGGAGGAGGAGGAGGAGGAGGAGGAGGAGGAGGAGGAGGAAGAGGAGGGGGAGGCGGAGGATGAGGCGGAGGCAGGACGAGGGAGGCGGGAAGGAAAAAAGAGGTTGGAGAGATGGAGACCACAGTGCCCTATACAAAACGAGAAAGGGGAGGAGGAGGAGAAGGAGGAGGAGGAGGAGGAGGCGCAGCGTCGAGAGGGCGCTCGTCGTCATCGCCTACACCTGCCTGCTCTGCCTACGTCGCACACTGCGGCTCCACTCCCCCGTCGAAGTGTCGGCCGCGAGAGCCGCCGCCTTCGCGAAGTCGCGCGAGGCTGCGGCATTCAGACGCCACTGACCACTCCGTCTCCTCGCCTGGAGAAGGAGACGGTGGAGATTGAAACGAATCGCTAACTGTCGAAGCCTCGCAAGCGAGGATTCCACGATGGCCAACGGGCGGGGCAGAGAGGGGTCCACCCTCGAGCCCGATACGGACCCAACCAGGACAAGGAATCCAGAGCATCGGACATAGTGAGAGAGGCAGTCGTGGCATTCACAGCCGAGAAGACATTTGAGGTCAGGATTTGGCATGCGTGCGTCCGTGACCCATCCTCCTGTCCAAGTCTTGATGGCTGCCATTCTCCAGGACGGGGGGGTTGCATCAGGACACCCGCCACTCCCGCCCAGTCCACCCCCTCACAGACATCCTCCCCGACCTGGAGCCAGCGCTGGAGCCGAGGGACAATCAGGGGGATAAGCGAGGAGGCCGACGGGTAGAGAAGAGGGGAGATGCCGGCCTGGAGACAACGCTGGGTCTTGAGGCGGAGGGAGGGCCTTCCTTCCGCCAGGGCTTCGCACACGGCAGTCCGTCGAGCGCGGAGGAGGGCGAGGCCGGCACGGGCGGAAGCGGCAAGGGGGCCGAGCTCCGCTGAGGCCTCCGCCGCCACTCGCAAGTTCCAGGCGAGAGGCGGCTCGATCCAGAAATTCGGCCACGGCCAAATGCCACCTCCCGACCCCGCCCACTGCGCCAAAGGGAGATGCTCCTCCGCCTCCGCCTGCAGCCGCGGGCACAGCGATCGCCAGACCGTTGTGGTCTCAAGCGCCGCGCGCATCCTGGCGGCTAGGGCCACGCAGCCCGCGGCGGCGGAAGCGGTGGGCCCCCGAGCGCAGGGAGTCGAACTAAAACATTTCAGAGAGAGCGAGGCGCCAGGGGCCCTGAAAAGGCGGGGCAGAGTGTGTCGTTCGTCGGCCGCCTCTTCCTTCGGGAGTTCGTACAACTGACTTTTGCACTGCAAGACGCTAACAGCACGCGCACGATACAGCGCGCAACCAGCGGCCGTGTCCGCCCCCGCGCGAGAAATCGCATTCGTGCGTCTTTTTGTACTTCTGCACCACGGGCGCCCATTGAACATGTGAGGTGGTCGACGGGTCGATGCTGCATCCAAGATGCTCTAAATCGGAAGCGACTCGAAACTGCCCCCACTCGCTCGAAGTGTCTCTCAGGAGGAACTGTCCCTGGGCCTCGCGTGGGCAGGGGGCCCACAGCGGCACGCAAAAACATTGGCATGGCCTAAGATCCAGGTTCGCAGTCTTGCCAGACACATCGAAGACGCGGCACAGGTTCTTGCGACCAGGGGCTCCCCACGCCACAGCACCGCAGTCGTCAGCGCACCATCTGGCAAGCCCCCTTGCCACAAGCTTCGATAACCGCATCAAGTTCGCGGGCAAAAGGGTCGCCGTCCAGGCCCCCAGGGCCCGCCGCAACCAAGAGTGGGCCACGGAGGGGAGGCCTGGCCGTAATCATGCGCGACCAGCATAGGCGACGACGACTCGGGAAGGCAGCCTTCGGGGTCAATCGCGCGCATGCTCGAAATTCGGGCCCGAACCTCGAGCACGGCCAGGTTCGAAAGACAGCTTCTGCCTCGGACAAAGCCCCTCTGGGAGGGCGAGACCGTCGTTTTGATGCCGCGGCCAAAACTGACATTGAATGCGCTCGAGATCGCCTCGGGGCCCGTCGACTTGAGGAGAGGGGGCGAGTGGCGCCAATGGGGCACGAGTGGGCCGAACCGTCCGACGGGGCCTGCGATTTCGGGATGAACACCCCAATGGCCGCGTTAACAAATCAGATCGCATCGGGAAGCCCGAACGAAGCCAGACCGAACCACGGTGCAAGATCTTCGCGCCTTGCCTCGCCAAGCCCCAGGCGGCGGCTGACAGGCCGCCCGGGCCAGGTGCCGCAGGCGCGGCGCGGGCCGCAGCCTGGCGCGGCACGCGCAAGCCAGGCGGCGGGAGCTCGCCCCACTCGGGAGCAGGCGTAGCGAACCGCGTCGGGCAACTCCCCCACGTCAGCGCCCACCTCCTCTCGACGGCGGGACCCCAATGCGGCGCGAAGACGGGTGCCCAGTGCGCCGCCAGCGCCGTCGCCATGCCCTGCTGCGCGGCGACAGCGCCCCGGGGGGGGGGGGGTCCACGGCGGCGAAGTGTTGCCGAGCCCCCCGCGGGGCCCGCAGCTGGGCACGCCTCTGCGCGGCGCAGGCCTGCGCCAGCATGCGCTTGCGCAGCTCCTCGGCCGACCCCACCTCAGCCTCGGACTGCGCCTCGCGCCTCCTGGCCGCCGCCTCTCGTCGCTGAGCCAGCGAGAAGCGGCGCCCGAACTCCGCGGGGTCCTTGAGCAGCGCCCGTTCGAGCTGACCCTGCCCGCCCAACTCGATCGCCTCGCTGGCCCATGCGTTCTGCGCCAACGCATGGCGCGCCAGCTTGGCGTCCTGGCGCCAGAGCGCCCTCGCGAGTTGACGCCAAATCAAAGCGTTCGCGCCCTTCGCGCCCCCGTCCGTCGCCAGCGGCTCAGCCCGCAGCGGCGCGGCCGCAGTCTGCAGGGTCGCGACGCACGCGGCGTGGGCGCCAGGTGGCGCCAGCTGCTCCCAGCGGACCTCCTCGCAGTCGCACTCAGCGATCTCCCTGTCGCGCGGGGGCAGCGCCAGTTTCCTCGGGATGGGCGCGGGGCCTCTGGTAGGAGGCCGCGGCGCCCGAGGAGCCACATACGCGATCAGCGTCGCATGGTCGCTCGCGCCCTTGATGCGGAGGTCTCCCGGCTCGCCGCGCACCGAGGCAGCTCGCCATTGCTGGCGCAGGGCACGGCGCGGCACGCTGACCAGGACTTTGTCGATCCTGGAGGCCAGGCGCAGGCCGCGCTGCCAGCGCGTCGCACGTGCAGGAGCCAGCTCGACAGCCAGGCACAGCGCCTCCTCCCAGGCGCGCTGCGGGGCGCCCGCGGGCCCGACGGCGGAGCCGCTGGGGGGGCGGGGGGGCGCCGGACTCGCCCCGCTCGAGGACGTCGCCGTGGGCGAATTCGCCGACGATGACCACTTCACGGGCCGCGTGGGCCGGCGTGGGCCCAGACTGGATCAGCGCGACCATGTTGGAGCAGGCGGGTCCGCATTTCTGCCTCGAAGCCAAAGTTGCGCGCGTTCCAGCGGCGCAGCGCAGCGCCAGGCTGCGACGCCGCGACTCGGAGGGAACGGCCTGGAACAACATCGGACGGGACATAGACGACGCGCCCCCCACAGGTCTGCGCAGGGAAGACAGTGCCCCCCCCCCCCCCCCCCCCGCATCCGCCTGCAAACCAATCGGCGCAGAAGCAAAGCACGCAACATCGCGGGCAGTGCGGCCAAGCAGCTGCTGCATGGCCTCGACGCCCGCATGCGTCTCCTGCTTTCTCAGGGCGACTGGCCCCCGCCAGTGCGTTCAACTTGCGATTGAAGATCTTCGGGGAATAACTCGCAGAGGCCCGAGCATTCCAGAAAGCAAGCTGCGCCGCCCCCGCGGCGTCACTCTGCGCGCCGCCCCAGCGGCGCACCATGCGGTTAAAGATACCACTCCTGAGCCTCGAGCTGCAGCACCTGCGCCGCTGCCTCCGCCAGCTCGTCCTCTTTGAGGTTGAACTTCCTGATGCAGGCCACGTTCCAGCAGATCTTCGGGCGCGCAGTGGGCGACGCGATCTCCACTCGCAGCAGCTGAACCCACTGGGGCGAGAGCGCGGCCGCATCCTTCTCCATGAACAGCTTGTGCGGGAGCATCCTCTCGATGCCCTGCCTGATCCTCTTGGGCGCCAGCTCGAGGCTGACCTGTCGTCGATTGCGGTCCGTGCCCAGATTGAGGTTGACCTGCGCGCCCGTCGGGGCCGTCGCACGCACCTCGCGCCATTGGCCGTGGCCAAGCCGCATGAGCTGCAGGAGCTCGTTGACCCTCCTCTCGGCAAGCGCGGCCGCGCCCTTGCAGCGCAGCAGGAACCTCTGTGAGACCGCGTCGCCCTCCAGCCGCGCGTGATCGTGGGGCTGCGCCTCAGCGACCAGCGGGGCCAGGGCCTGCTCGACCGCCTGTTTGGGCAGCGCCGTCTTCGCGAGACTGCGACCGCCGCGGGGTCGGGGTCTCTGTCCCAGCTGCCGCCCATCTGCGGCACCGAGACTCTCGAACTGAGCTCCACCAACTCGTCCTTGAGCATCTGGATATATTTCTGCATGCGGTCGAGGTCGTCCATCCTCGCCTCCACCAGTGCGATACGGTCTTCCATCGCCTGGAATCGCGCATCGCTCTGCTTCGCCAGGTGGATGACTGTGTCCTGGGAAGCCTGGGACATGCTCGCGCTCGCCGTCGCCACCGCCGTCTGCAGTGCCTGGTGCTCTGCAGGCTCGCCTCGACAGACTGTGGAGCGCCCTCGTGCCCATGGCCAGCTGCGAGTGCCGCAGCGCCTGCCGCCCCAGCAGCTCCAGGCCGCGCAGGCGGGGAGCCTAAGCCACCAACGTGACCAGGATGCGCCGCGGGGGCCTGCTGCCTCGTCGCTGAACGGCGTGCTCGCTCCGTGCCAGCAGGAGGCAAACTCGCCCGCGCCGCTGCGGCCGCCCATGCATCAGGGGGGGGGGGGGGGGCGGCCTCCTCCATCCCGTCGGGCTCCGCGGTCCCTCCCCTGGTCATCGTCGGCGAAGGGGAAGGTCGGAACCTGCTGCCTCCTCCACTGCTCCAGATCACCATCAAGATCCACAGAGCCAGACCCAAGACCAGCAGCGCGCCCCTGCCCTCGCCTACTGCGCGACGTCGAGCCCGCGTCCGAAGAAAAGGAGCCCGTGTCGGGCCTGCCTCTGGCAGCCCCTCGGCGACGCCCAGCGAGCCCCTCCCTGCCGTCCCGACCTCCGCCCTTGGCGCCGCCCGCGGACTCCTGCGAGGCGAAGGTGGGACAAGCGTCGATGTCGGCGGCGTCCTGGAACGAGAGCGTGTGCTCAGAGGAGGCCGCCATGCGGTGGAAGCCTGATGCGATCGAGCCGGCAGGAGGAGGAGCAGGAGGAGCACGAGGAGGAGGAGGAGGAGGAGGAGGAAGAGGAGGAGGAGGAGAGGAATGGAGGCCACAATGCTCTATTCATAACGAGGGCCCTGCACCAGAGGGTCGGGGAAAAAATTGGGATTGACCCCGGGAGGTCTCCGGTGCCTATCTGGAACGGAGTTGGGCCAGGCCGAAGGGCCGCCGTTGCCTCAATTGGCCCTCCTCCGAGATGCCCATGCGCAGCAGCCACTCCCTGAAGAAAGGTATCCTAAGGTTGAATGCCAACGTGGCGAGGCGGATGTTCAAACCGGGGAAGAGCTCGGTGAAGCCCGTCACCGAGGTTGCAAAATTGATGAAACAGCCTACCGAAATGATGCCGTGCGGGTGGTAGCCGAATGCGCCGGCCCCCGCTTTTTCAGGGGCGCCAGGGCGTGCCAAGGTGCGCTTCCTCCTGCTTGTGTCCCCCCCGCTTGTGCACCCTCCCCCGCGCCCCCCCCCCTGCCCCATGTCCCCTTGCCCTGTTTCCCCGCCCCCGTTCCCCCGTTGCCCCGAACATCGCATTTCCCGCCGTTTTCACTACCCCATCCGTCCTTCCGTTCCATCATTTGCCTGCGTGTCCTTCATCGTCTGGTCCTCTCCCTGTATTCTCCCATGCCCCCCCGCGCAGTGAACTGGGCCGGAGGGGAGGGGTGGAAGGCGTGAGCTCCCAGCGAGTGAGCTGCCAAGACGTCCCGCGGCAGTGCAGACACGTCCTGGCAAATTGGTGGGAGGTCGGGGAGGCCGATAATGATGCTCTCATCCTCGAGCAATGCAAGTCACCAGAGAAAGATGGAATGAGGTGGAGGCGGAGAACGGGGCAGGGAGTGTAGAGAAGGGATGGTGGACGCAAGACGAAGAGCGAGGAATGGAGAAGAAAAGGTACATGCCTATATATATGTATGTATATATATACACATGCAGTGATGGACTGACATCTACAGTTGATTATACATACATATATGATTGTTAAGATGATTGTACACATGCATGTTTGCATGTACGTGCCTGCGTATGTATGTATGGATGTATGCTTGTGTGGGTGTATGAATGACTGAATGCATACGTGTATAATGTATGTGTGCTTGTATGTGCGTGTGTAGACATATGTGTATGTATGTATGGTTGTACGTATAGGTGTCTGTATGTATATGTGTGCGTGTACATGTATGTATGCATGTATGGGTGGATGCACGTATGTATATACGGTGGAACTGTTGCATAACGATACCTTCAATACGGAACCCAGGGTCTCGCGACCGATGGGCGGCCAAACGTCGGCCACCCACCTCGCCTTGAAAGAATAAGGATGGCGCAAGGGTCTGGGCCCCAGGAAGACGTTGCTTCTCCAATGCCGCCGCCGTAGGTGTGCACAGATGTATGCATGTACGCATGGATGCATGCATGTATGCATGCACGTATGTAAGAATGTTAGTGCTTGTATGTATACATGTACGAATATATGTACGTGTGTCTGTATGTATGTATGTATGTGTATGTGTGCATGTATATACATATATGGTTGTATGAATGGAAATGTGTATGTATGTATGTATGTATGTATGTGTGAAGGTATGCATGTATGTATGGTGGCGTGCATGTATGTTTGCATGTATGCATGCATGCATACATGCATGCATGCATGCATGCGCGAATGTGTGTGTGTGTGATATACGCATGTGTGTAGGTAGATATCTCGGTAGGTATATGTGTATGTAAGCATGTCTGCATGCAATCATGCATGTAAGTATATATGTATATATATATATATACACTTATATACGTACGTACACCTGTATGTGTGCATGTGCGTATACAAGTCTGTGTATACGTACGGATGGATGGACGGACGGCTTACTATATTGATGGTTTGATGTAGTTATGTATGTATGTGCAGATGCATGTATGTATGCATGTATGTATGAATGTCTGTATGCAGGCATGTACACATGTGCACGTATAACAAGATAACGACTCTACATTCCCACGCGGGCGTGGCTCCACTTAGAGGAGGCGCTCCTCCTCCGGCGAAAATACAGGGAAACATGCGAGGGCCGTGACCTGTGACGCGCCGCTAACTGGCGGCGACGAGAGACAGGTCCGCGGCGAGCCCAGGGGGAAGTGATATTGGGCAGGCGTTCTCTGAAGGCGGGGCTCCCCAGAAGCCTTCGCGCCTTCTGGGAAGCCTCCTCTTTGGCTTCGGAGAGGACGCGCAAGGCTTCTCAGAAGGCGACAGGGACCTCCTGAGGCCCCACCACCTTTCAAGAGGGCCTGCCCCCGCTGGCTTTCAACACGGGCTCGCCGCCGACGGGGGGGGGGAGGATGCCGAGGGTACCATCCCCGACCCGCCGTTCTGTCGGCAACTTCCAAAGGGCTTCGCACACCAGCAGCAAGCGCAAACACGCCTCGACGCCGCCCCCCCCTCGAGCCATGCAAGTCGCGTGCGTCTGAAGACCCGGACCTCCTGCCGTGGTGGAACACAAGAGCGGCGGGATGTTCTTTCAACCTTCTCTTCCTCTGTGAGCCCTGGCGGGGCCATGGGCACGTCAACACAGCAGCTCACGATGGAACGCGGGGAAACGGGCCAGACCTCTGGGGGTCCACGTTGCGAAACAAATCGCGACGTGGGTCTGAGGCCTGGCTGACTGACGCGCCCTACACCACGCGGGATTCCAAAACTTGACCTTCGGAAAGTTTAGATCCAAAGACTTACTCATCCCACATCGGGCACGAGCATTGATGCGTGAGAAGAGGCAGTCTCCAACAAAGGAGATACGGGGCCACATCTGCGTCTAAACAGGGGCACGACGGCAAGGGCGGGGACGTGGATGAGATGTGCTGTGTTGTTAGCATGGTGTTTCCTTGATTCTCTGCGGTCAGCCAGCACACGGTTGCTGCAAGACTGTTCCCCCCGGATGGCTCAATAGGCCCCCCCCAATGCTGCTCCAGAACGGCCCAACGCACGCCTAAGTGACCAAAAATGAACCGAAACAGGCGCCAATGCGTCCCCAAAGCGGCCCTATGTGGACCTAGAAGCAGCTCAGATGTGGGCCGATATGGCCCCAAAGCGGCCCCACGGCCGCAAGATGGCCGCAGCTGCCAGAAGCCCTTTCGGGATCCTCGCCTCGGCGCCATCAGGCCCCCCTGAAGATAAGAGCCTAGGCCCCCGGGCCTCGCAGAGGGGAAGGTCGGCGGCGTGGCGCAAGCGTCAATGACAAGTATATCGCATCCGGAGGAAACTGGGAATCTGGATTCATCTTGCGGAGTTTCACTGGGAAGTACTCGGCCATGCTCCGCCAGACCGCGTGACCTCTCATCCAAGCTTTGGCCTTGCCGCCCCTCTCCGAGCTCCTGTCCGTGAGGATGTGCACTGCGTAGACGGCCAGCCCTGCCATCACCAGCCCCGTGGAGTCCCAGAACACCGCGAGCCAGGCCAGGAGCAGCGTCAGGACGTACGCGAGGGGCAACGATGCGAAGGGCAGGGCCGCACAGAGCGCCTGCCGCTTCCTCTGGTGCACCACCGGGATCTGCTGCTGCAGGGACTTCAAGTCTACGCGCTCCAGGAGGACCTCTCTGAACTCCTCCAAGGATTGCCACACGTCCGTTCGTCGCCGCTTCTTGGTCAGCTGTGCGTTCAAGCGCTTGATTTCTGCGCGCGCATCCTCGAGTTCTTTACGCAAGGCATCCACCTCGTGTGATGCGTCCGTACTTTCTGCCATTGGTGCAGGATCGTGCGGACAAACTGGTATAACTTTAAGGGCCTCGAGCCAAGTGGCTACATCAAGGTAGGCGATGAGAAAACGGGACGCGCAGAAGAAGCCAGAGGAGGATGGGGAAGAGGGAAGCGTAGGGGTGGCGATACGTGTTGTAACGATGAGGCAGGCTAGGTTTACTCCGCCTACATTGGAATGCCTGAGCTGTGATCATGGTCAGCATGTCAACGTTCTGCCAAGGATGGCGGGCGCTCCACATGATGCCGTTGTCCAGAGGCACGCTGCTGGCACAGCCGAAGTCCAGCGGTTCAGAACACCAATGCCGTGGCTTTCTCTGTTTTGATCATGAGTTTGTGCGCCGCAACCCTTTTATGGTAGGGCCACATGTGGGCTGACACCAGGTCACGTTCATGACATGATGTGGTGTCTGCAACAGCAGGGACGCAGGAGGATGAGGATGAGGGGGAGGAGGAGGAGACGGACGAGGAGGAGGAGGAGGAGGAAGAGGAGGACAGAGGAGGAGAGAGGAGCTCAACGTTCAAAGGCTCTCGGCTCCTCGATGCCCAAAGAGGATGTCGACCGAATCTGGCGTATGCACGCTGCGCTGTTGATTGCGTCGAGTTCAGCCCAAAGGCCCCTCACGCACCACCCCCTCCCAAGGTGGCCTCTCCGAAGTGCTGAGGCGGCGTGAAGCCTGCCGCACCCACTTGCCACGCACCGCCGCACGTGGCCGCGCCGCATCTGACGAGCAGGCGCCCGGGGCCCTGGCGGCGAGTGACCACTGGAAGGCTCGTCGTGCCCCGAGCGGGGCCGCACAGAGCTTGGGAGGGCGCGCATCGCCATACCTTCCCTCTCTCTGGGTAGTCGTAGCCAATCTGGCGCCAATCTGGCAGGCCCAATCTGGCAAACGGGGGCAATCTGGCGAGGGAGCCAACGCGAATCCAGTCTGGCGAAGAACCCAAATCCTCCAGTATGGCCAGGCCAGATGGGCCCTCGGGGCCCAATCCAGTCTGACAGTCTGGCCTTCGACTACCCAGTCTCTGCCCTTCCCTGAACCGACGGGCCCATCACAACACAAAAAAAACGCGGGGTCTGCAAGCGCGGGCTCACGGATGCGGACGCTCTCCGACGTCCGCCCGCCACGGTTCTGGACCCGGGGTCTTCCTCGTCGTTGTCGCCCCGTTCCTCTCCCCTCCTCCGCCTTCCACTGGTACTCTTGCTCCTCCTGCTCCTTCCACTTCTGCCCCTGCTGCTGCTGCTTTTCCTTGTCGTCCTCCTCCTCCTCCGTCACATTCATCGTGCTTTCCATCATCGTGCCCTTGCTCCACCTCCACCCCGTCCTCCTCTTAACCTATGCAGCCCCCGTCTTCTGACTGCCGACGCTACGGGTCCTTCTCAGGGCTCCAAGTCCGCAGCAGATCGCACAGTGGGAAGGCAAGGGCTGGGCGGGAGCGGCGGGGTGTCAGACAAGGCGCGAGCGCGCCCAGCCTGCTGCGCACACTGCTCTCCTCTCTCCCTCGACAACGTGCTGACTTGCGTCCGCCGCTCCCGCGATGGTTTGCCAGCTTTCAGATGCGGGGCCCCACCATCTGCGGACCTTTTGATCGGACACCTGCCGCAGAAGCTCCGGGAGGCTGGAGCACACACACACATGGCTGGATTCACATGTGGAACATGAAAATTAGGTCGGGCATGTCCCCCTACAGGCGGATGTTGGAGGAAAAGCGAATATCAACATCTACTCCCAAAGCGCTCAAGGATGGTCCACAATCGTCCCCAGACTATTTTCAACTGTTTCTGAGGACTCCCTGTGTAGAGGGGCAGGCCCGACTGAACACTAAAACGACAACATGACGCACATGTGGAACGTGCAGCTGCTTTGGACGCCCGACATGGGTACCGACAAAAATGGGTACGATGCCCAACAGCAAATGTTGTCCCGAGCCAACAGCGGCCGCTGTTGGGCTGGCGGCCTCCTGTCTCAAATGAACACAGGCCGCGGCGGCGTGGACAGCGAATCCTGTCCAGAATGCACAAGATCCGCTGTTGGGCATCGTACCCATTCTTTCAGTACCCATTTCGTGCGCGCAGAGCCGCCACAGGCTGGATACGCGTGCGGCGGGCCGGGGCCCCCGGGCCCAGTCAGACCGCCAGGCGCTGGAGAGGCGTGCGGCCGTGCGAAGATGCGCCCTTGCTGGCCACGTCACGTGCAGCCGACTTCTTGGTACTCTTAGGTCGGGCGTGTCCCCCTATTTTGGCCGAGGGATTAAAAACATCGTCAAACGATACCCCAAACTAGCCAAAAATGGCAGAAATCGTCCCCTGACGACGTTCTGGCTATTTTGGAACATTCCTTCTGCAGAGGGGCAGGCCCGACCCAATGTTCCTTCCGAGTGTCCTGGGGTGCCAGAAACCAGAGGGGGAGATACGCATCGATTGAGCAGCAGACATCGCAGGACTCGGACCCCTGACATCACGACTTAATCTCAGCGCGGGCCCCCAGAGGTCAGGACCCTTTCCCCAAAGACCGGTTTTTCAAGGGGGGCGGGGGGCGGGGGAAATTGCTCACAACGCCCCGTCGCGATTCCTACTCACGACGCGCAGGTTTCTGCGCGAAGCCAAGAGACATGCCGATGCAGCCGCTCCCGCCCCGACCTCTCCCGGGGCGCCCTCCGCGCAGAACCTCGCAGCGAAGGCAGCCGTTGCCACGAGGGCCTCCCGGGGGGCCCAAGAAGGCGAACTCGAGGGAAGGATATGGGCGATTTCGGAAACCCTGAGCCCAAAAACGTGTTCGTTCCTTTGGGGGCGTTTTTTTTTTGTTTCTTCCGCCGCCGTCTGCCGAGCTTCCGCCGGCTTCCGCTGGCGGAAGCGGCCTCGTTTTACTTCCGCCGACCTTCCGCCGCCTTCCGCGGCGGAAGCAATTACAACTTCTTCGATCTTCGGAGGCAAGGCCCTTTTTGGAACGCCCCATATGGGCATCGGTACCTTTTTCCTCCGTCCCTGAGATCTGACTGCGCGGGAAACAACATTAAACGTGGCGAAGAATCGCCACCTGAGCCCCAGACACCATCTGCAGGAGCCATTTTGCGAGCCGGGTCGGGATCTGCAGTGGCCCCCGGCCCGAAACCTGGCGAACACGCCTGGCTCGAAAACAAGAAGTCGCCAGGATCTCAGGGCTCCCCTCCTTCGAATCTCGGGGGGAACAAACGGGGGGGATGGCAAAGGGTAGGGTAGATGATCAGCTCACGTAGCTGATTTTCCCAGCGCCTCCTGGCGCCAGGAAGCGCCCACGCATCGAGGAATGGACCCGGCGGCGGGGCCGAAACCAGCTGCACGCAGCAGATTTCGTACCCCCCCCTTTTACCTGACCTTCCAGAGTGCCTAAAAGATAACACTCCAGACCTATAGATCTATCTGGACTGCCTCAAACCTCGACAGGAATGAGAACATCGATAACCTGGTGCAACTTTTTTGCCCTCCTGAAAGGTCAGGGCTCCCTTTCCCCCCCTTTCGTTCGGCCCGAGGTCCCTAGCCAAGGTGCGCAGCCGTGGGCCCGCGGGTCCTCCGCCGAAAGCCCGGGGCCGCCCGCACCGGCCGCCTCAGGGGCCGCCAGGCCCGGCAGCAGGGTCGCCTGCGATCGGCTAAGCCCACCGGCGACTCGCTGTCGTCCTCGTCCTCGTCCTCGTCCTCGTCCTCGTCCTCTTCGCCGTCGTCGTCGTCGTCGCCGTCGACGTCGTCGTCGTCGACGTCGTCGTCGTCGTCGTCGTCGTCGTCGTCGTCGTCGTCGTCGTCGTCGTCGTCGTCTGGGCGCGGGCGGGGCGGGCGCCACGCGCCCTCGGCGGTGACCCGGCCTGCGGCCTTGCCCAAGACAGACACCCGACGGTGCCATCTCTCTAGGAACAAGGAAAGGCGACACCAACACCAGCAAGGCGAGGAGATGCGAGGAGCAAATTGGGGGTCTCCCTGGTGGTGCGGTCCCCCCCTCTCGCTCGAGACATCCCCGGCCTCCAGCTCGGGGAGGCATCGTGGACCTCCTCGCTGGAGGTGGGCCCCCTGGTGGTGTTGGTACCGCTTCTCCTCCCTCCGAATCTCTCGAGCAGGAGCAATATGCGACGGCCCTGGCAGGGCTCGGCCAAAACGCGAGCGCTGTTTTATTCGGCGTTTCGTTTCGACATTGGGGGGAGGGGGGGGAGGGGGGGTCTCTGGCCCCAGACCTCTGCTTACTGCGACTGTTTGGGACCGCGTGTCCTCTGGAGGAGACTCCACCCGCCCGAAACGGGTGTCAAAAAACAGCCAAGATGTACTCCACGGGGGGGGGAAGGGGGGTACGAGGGCCCGCGCCGATCGGCGAAACAATATATGTATACATATATATATATATATATATATATATATATAGGCGAGCACGACAATGTGTTTCGTTCTCGTTTTGTTATCAACCATCTTGTGGTGTTGGGTCCTCGTTTTGAAGAGACGGTTCCTTCCTCCTCCCCCCTCCCACACCCCTCACACGTTTCGTGGCCCCATAAGGAGCTCCACGGAAGGAGGATTTTGTTCCACTGAAAGTCCACGTGGCACCGCCCGCATGCGTCACCCCCACCCAATGCAGCGCGTCGTGGCCCCATAGGGAGCTCCACCGAAGGCCCCAGTGGCACCGCTCGCATGCGTCACCCCCGAGCCAATATAGCGTTTCGTGGCCCCATAGGGAGCTCCACCGAAGGCCCCAGTGGCACCGCTCTTATGCGTCACCCCCGAGCCAATACAGCGCTTCGTGGCCCCGTAGCGCTTCGTGGCCCCATAGGGGGCCCCACCGAAGGCCCCAGTGGCACCGCTCGCATGCGTCACCCCCGAGCCAATACAGCGCTTCGTGGCCCCATACGGAGCTCCCCCGAAGGACCAAGTGGCACCGCCCGCACGCGTCACCCCCACCCAATTCAGCGTGTCGTGGCCCCATAGGGAGCCCCACCGAAGGCCCCAGTGACACCGCCCGCATGCGCCACCCCCACCCAATGCAGCGCTTCGTGGCCCCATAGGGAGCCCCACCGAAGGCCCCAGTGGCACCGCTCGCGTGCGTGACACCCGAGCCAATACAGCGCTTCGTGGCCCCATAGCGCTCCGTGGCCCCATAGGGAGCCCCACCGAAGGCCCCAGTGGCACCGCTCGCATGCGTCACCCCCGAGCCAATACAGCGCTTCGTGGCCCCATAGGGAGCCCACCGAGGCCCAAGTGGCACCGCACGCACGCGTCACCCCCACCCAATTCAGCGCGTCGTGGCCCCATAGGGAGCCCCACCGAAGGCCCCAGTGACACCGCCCGCATGCGCCACCCCCACCCAATGCAGCGCTTCGTGGCCCCATAGGGAGCCCCACCGAAGGCCCCAGTGGCACCGCTTGCATGTGTCATCCCCGAGCCAATACAGCGCTCCGTGGCCCCATAGCGCTTCGTGGCCCCATAGGGAGCCCCACCGAAGGCCCCAGTGGCACCGCTCGCATGCGTCACCCCCGAGCCAATACAGCGCTTCGTGGCCCCATAGGGAGCTCCACCGAAGGCCCCAGTGGCACCGCCCGCACGCGCCACCCCCACCCAATTCAGCGCGTCGTGGCCCCATAGGGAGCCCCACCGAAGGCCCCAGTGGCACCGCCCGCATGCGCCACCCCCACCCAATGCAGCGCTTCGTGGCCCCATAGTGAGCCCCACCGAAGGCCCCAGTGGCACCGCTCGCATGCGTCACCCCCGAGCCAATACAGCGCTTCGTGGCCCCATAGCGCTCCGTGGCCCCATAGGGAGCCCCACCGAAGGTTCCAGTGGCACCGCTCGCATGCGTCACCCCCGAGCCAATACAGCGCTGCGTGGCCCCATGGGGAGCCCCACCGAAGGCCCAAGTGGCATCGCCCGCGCGCGTCACCCCCACTCAATTCAGCGCGTCGTGGCCCCATAGGGAGCCCCACCGAAGGCCCCAGTGACACCGCCCGCATGCGCCACCCCCACCCAATGCAGCGCTTCGGGGCCCCATAGGGAGCCCCACCGAAGGCCCCAGTGGCACCGCTCGCATGCGTCACCCCCAAGCCAATACAGCGTTTCGTGGCCCCATAGCGCTTCGGGGCCTCACCGAAGGCCCCAGTGGCACCGCTCGCATGCGTCACCCCCGAACCAATACAGCGCTTCGTGGCCCCATAGGGAGCTCCACCGAAGGCCCCAGTGGCACCGCCCGCACGCGCCACCCCCACCCAATTCAGCGCGTCGTGGCCCCATAGGGAGCCCCACCGAAGGCCCCAGTGACGCCGCCCGCATGCGCCACCCCCACCCAATGCAGCGCTTCGTGGCCCCATAGGGAGCCCCACCGAAGGCCCCAGTGGCACCGCTCGCGTGCGTGACACCCGAGCCATTACAGCGTTTCGTGGCCCCATAGCGCTTCGTGGCCCCATAGGGAGCCCCACCGAAGGCGCCAGTGGCACCGCTCGCATGCGTCACCCCCGAGCCAATACGGCGCTTCGTGGCCCCATAGAGAGCTCCACCGAAGGCCCAAGTGGCACCGCCCGCACGCGTCACCCCCACCCAATTCAGCGCGTCGTGGCCCCAAAGGGAGCCCCACCGAAGGCCCCAGTGACACCGCCCGCGTGTGTCACCCCCACCCAATGCAGCGCTTCGTGGCCCCATAGGGAGCCCCACGGAAGGCCCAGTGGCACCGCTCGCATACGTCACCCCCGAGCCAATACAGCGCTTCGTGGGCCCATAGGGAGCCCCACCGAAGGCCCCAGTGGCACCGCCCGCACGCGTCACCCCCACCAAATTCAGCGCGTCGTGGCTCCATAGGGAGCCCCACCGAAGGCCCCAGTGACACCGTCCGCATGCGTCACCCCCACCCAATGCAGCGCTTCGTGGCCCCATAGGGAGCCCCACCGAAAGCCCCAGTGACACCGCCCGCATGTGTCACCCCCACCCGGTACAATTCTTCGTGGCCCCATACGAAGCTCCATCGAAGTCCACAGTGGCACCGCCTGCATGCGTCTCCCCCGAGCCAATACAGCGCTTCGTGGCCCCATAGGGAGCTCCACCGAAGTCCACAGTGGCACCCCTCGCATGCGTCACCCCCGAGCCAGTACAGCGCTTCGTGGCCCCATAGAGAGCTCCACCGAAGGCGCCCAGTGGCACCGCCCGCACGCGTCACCCCCACCCAGTACAGCGTTTCGTGGCCCTTCACGGAGCTCCACCGAAGGCCCCAGTGGCACCACCTGCGCGCGGTTCCCCCACCAGTGCAACGCTTCGTGGCCCCATGAGGAGCTCCACCGAAGGCCTCAGTGGCACCGCTCGCACGCGTCACCCCCGCCCACTACAACGCTTCGTGGCCCCATGAGGAGCTCCACCGAAGGCCTCAGTGGCACCGCTCGCACGCGTCACCCCCACCCACTACAGCGTTTCGTGGCCCCACAGGGGGCTCCACCGAAGGCACCAGTGGCACCGCCTGCATGCGTCACCTCCACCCACTGCAGCGCTTCGTGGGCCCATAGAGAGCTGCACCGAAGGCCCCAGTGGCACCGCCCGCACCCATCACCCCCACCCAGTACAGCGTTTCGTGGCCCCTTTTACGGAGCTCCACCGAAGGCCCCAGTGGCACCACCCGCATGCGGTTCCCCACCCACGGCAGCGCTTCGTGGCCCCATAGGGAGCTCCACCGAAGGCTCCAGTGGCACCGCCCGCATGCGTCACACCCACCCAGTACAGCGCTTCGTGGCCCCATAGGGAGCTTTACCGAAGGCCCCAGTGGCACCTCCCGCACGCTCTCTTCCCAACCATCCTGTGGTGTTGGGTCCTCGTTTTGAAGAGACAGCGCCCCGCGTCCCTCCTCTCCTCTCCTCTCCTCCTCCCCTCCTCCCTCCTCCTCGTCATCGTCACGCAACCATCCTGCGGTGTTGGGTCCTCGTTTTGAAGAGACGGTGCCCCGCGTTCCTCCTTCCTCCTCCTCCGCCTCCTCCTTCCGCTATCATCGGCATCATCATCATCATCATCATCATCATCATCATCATCATCATCATCATCATCATCATCATCATCATCATCATCATCACCACCATCATCATCATCATCATCATCATCATCATCATCATCATCATCATCATCATCATCATCATCATCGTCTTCTTCCCAACCATCCTGTGGTGTTGGGTCCTCGTTTTGAAGAGACGGTGCCCCGCGTCAAACCCAGTACGGCGTTTCGTAGCCCCACAGGGAGCTCCACCGAAGGGCTCAGTGAGGGGGCCCGCATGCGTCCCGCACACCCAGTACAGCGATTCGTGGCCCCACAGGGAGCTCCACCGAAGGCCCCAGTGAGGGTGCCCGCATGCGTCCCGCACACCCAGTACAGCGCTTCGTGGCCCCACAGTGAGGGCCGCACAGTGCGGCGGCCGCCGACCCTGACGCTCCTGACGACGACGATACCCAGGAGGAGGAGGCGGATGAGAAGGACGGGAAGGTGGAGGATGACGGGTAGGGGAGGACGGATATCAGATTGGAGCAGAAGAGCACGGGGAGACATCTTGGCCAGGAGGGTGAGACCTCAGACTTCCGATTTGTTTCGCGTCGCGAAGCCCCCCCGACCTCTCGACTCCATCCTGGTGGCCAGTCCTGGGTAGTATTGTCTAGGGCCCCAGCTTCCGATTTTTGGTCGCGTCGCGAAGCCCCCGGACCTCTCGACCCCATCCTGGTGGTCAGTCCCGGGTAGTTTTGTTTAGGGCCCAGCGCCCAGAAGCGGCCTCCAGAGGCCGCGTTGTGTTCATGGCATCGGGGCTCAAACATCGAGGCCTCGATCGAGGAGAGGTCGAATTGCAGACCGCCGAGCAGGCGAGACAGCATGGCGAGGATACGGGGGGAAGGGGAGAGGAGGGGAGAAGGGAGGAGCCAGCAGCGGAGGGAGACGAGGGAGGGAAAGGGAGGGACATGCAAAGGTTGAGGAGGGAGGGAAAGGGAGGGAAAGGGAGGGAGGGGGTTGAGGGAGGGGGAGGAAGGAAGAGGACGGAAGAAGAGGGAAGAGGAGGAGAAGGAGGAGGAGGGGAAGGAGGAGGCTGAGAAGAGAGGGGGAGGAGAGGAGGAGGAGGAGGAAACGGAGGAGGAAGAGGAGGAGGATGAGGGAGAGGGGAAAGGAGGGAGGAGAGAGCAGGGAGGAGGAGGCAGGAGGAGGAGGCTCGCGAGCTGCCAACTCGGCTGGAGTCGTGCGGCAGCGACCGCCTCTCGCTCCGGGCTGGAGTCCTCTTGTGCGAGCTTGGGGCCCGCCTCTCGCTCCGGGCCGGAGTCCTCTTGTGCGAGATTGGGGCCGTCTTGGGGCCTCGAGGATCGAGGTTCGAAGTTGTTTGCCATTCGGAGGGCCCCCTCGTCACCACGGCTGGACGCGGTCCGGAAAACTGGCCAGCTTGGACCCGGGAGGGGTCCGAGGATCGAATTCGAGCGGGTGCTGGCCCAGGGTGGCGCGAAGGGGGTGGCTTTCCAAGAAGCCAAGGGGGGGTGATTGGACGGGCTAGCAACGCAGCTAGCAAGGCTTTCCGTAATTAGCCACTTGTGCGCAAGACGGTTTCACCATCAACTGGCGTTGTTAGTGTTTCTCTGCCAGCCGACCGCGCTTCGGGATGGAACGGAGCTTATGGGAACAAATCCACTGGTTTGATGAAGAGGCACCACCTGATCGTGACCCAACAAACTATCATAGGTGAAAACTTGCCAAGGTTGTGGAGATATTGTGCGCGTTGGTAAGATTGCAACGCGTGGCATTCCACGTAGCGACAAGCAGCTAAAGGTATCCGACGAAGAATTACAGCACTTGCTATGCAAGTGTGTTCGAGCGCCGACATATCTTTATTCGACGCCGTTCTTCTCATCAAGTCGTGTTTGTGCGGATTGGACCCAATATTATGGCAGTGTAGAAAAGCTACGTGCCATGACGTTCACCGACGCCGGTCGGCTCAAGTTGTGTTCAAATATCATTAATGTACGTAGAACCGTTGGCTTGTCGATTCGCATGTCTAACACCCGCGACACCGACATATTCACAATGGTACAGCGCAGTGCTTTGGAGGCTCACGACGCCGTCACAGCAAAAGCATCATTTCTGGAAGATTTACGCGTTCTTTATCTGAACGGTTATTTGTCGAGGACTGCCCTTTCTGAGCAATCAAGAAGCGCCCTGTCCACGAATGCCTTCCCATTCTTCCAGAACGACGTCTTCTCTTTAGGCATGGATGCTGTTCTGGACAAGATTACTGACGTTTTACTGGATCTCCTCAAAGCCACGCCCTTTGCCCCGTATGGGCGGGCCCTGATGCCTTATGCAAGCTGGGTGGAGAACCGCGCTCTGTATCTCAAGGTTGGCCATAACCTGTGCGCACTAGAGGATGCATTGGTGTTTGCAGCTACTCTTGCCGATTGTTCATGGCACGATCTGACGTCGACAGCGAAAATGGAAGCCATCATTGCTGGGCCGCCACATTTTGGTACTTTCACATCGAAAGAAATTTTGATTGATGCTGCTGGAATCATGCTGAAGAGCCCGGACCGGTATCGTCTCTCACCGGCTGACACATCGAGGGTCTCGGAGGAGCTGCTAGCGGTGGGCGAACCTGGACCTGGTCCCCGCCGCGTCATCCGATTCGTCGCTGGCGATCCCGTATCCAAAGAGCCCTCTAGCATCGCTGAAGTTCAGAAGTACAAGGACGTCGCTGAGAGCATTCTGAAACACTTCCAGATGCGTTTCAAGATCGATGGGGCCATCCAGGCTTGGCTTCAAGTCTGCGAGGCATGCAAAGGAGTGGCCGATTTATTATGTGGAACAGGCGTGCCCTACGAGCCGTTCAAGGGCGCCCCCTTCGCAGAAAAATGTAATGGACGCAGAACTCCACGATCCGGCCACTGTCCGCAAGAGAATGACTATGCTGACCAACCGTATCTTTAGTAAATACCCGACACTGGAGGGCAAGCTCCGGGGCAAATTGCCGCGGTAGTGTTTGGCCTCGGACTCCGCGCTGCGCTGCGCCCGCAGCCTTGGCCTTAGAAGTGCGCAGGCACGATCCGCCCCGGAACGCTCCTCGTTTGGGATGGGCCATCGTCGTCGTCGCCGCCGCCTTCGCAGGAGGGAGGCCACGACCCTCGCCAGGGAGCTGGGCTTCACCGAGTTTATCCACGAGGCATGACCTGGGGAGCGGCCCGCCCGAGCCGCGCCATATTCAGGCTGTTCAACAGTTCGGCCGGGCGCCGCGGACGACCAGTGCGCGTCGCTGGGACCCTCTCGGGGCGACCAGCGTGCTTCGCGGGACTCCGTGTTGCGCACTGCCCAGCGCCTCGTTCGCCCGTCGTCGCTCTGCCCGGCGGCCAGAGCCTTGCCCGCTCCCAGCCAGCCAGCTAGCTCGCTTTGCTCCGCGCAGCGGACGACCCGCGTGCGTTGCTGGGACCCCTTTGGGGCGACCAGCGCGCGTCGCGGGGACTCCGTGCTGCGCTGCGCCCGCAGCCTTGGGCAGTGGAGTGCGCGGGCAAAGAGGGAGAAAAAGAGCGGGAGCAAGCGGGGGCGATCCACGCGAGGGGGGTGCCGATATGGGCGTCGACATTTATACACGTATATTCCCCCGCACGCAGATTCATACACAATCAGACCCACTCGTGCTCAGACTCACCCGCTCTCAAGCTCTCGTTATCAGACCTATCGTCATCTTCGGCGTTGCGTTCCCCGCCATACATCGGCACGCCCCTCACGCGGTTCTTGGCCTCATAGGGAGCTCCACCGAAGACGAGATTCACAATTGCGGCGCTCTCAACTGCGTATGGTGGGGTCTTTCGCCAGGCTAATTTTCACCCAGTGCAGTGTTCCGTGGCCCCTTACGGAGCTCCACCGAAGGCCCCAGTGGATGCACTCGCATGCGGTTCCCCCGCCCAGTGCAGCGCTTCGTGGGCCCATAGGGAGCTCCACCGCAGGCCCCAAACGCGGTGTTCGCATGCGTTCCCTCACACAGCACAGCGTCAGCGTTTCGTGGCCTCATCGTGGGCTGCACCGAAGGCCTCCGTGGCTGCCCCGTATGCGTTTACCCCACCCAGTACGATGTTCTGTTGCTCCAGATGGAGCTCCACCGAAGGCCCCAGTGGCGACCCCCGCGGCGCACCCCTCACACTTTTCGCGGCCCCGTAGTGCGTTCCGCCTAAAGCACAAGTGGCAGCGCCCACATGCCGGCCCCGCCCCACATCGGCACACCCTTCGCATGCTTCATGGCCCCTATGGGGAGATCCCCCGAAGGCGATACCCGCAACGACGGTATTCACAACTGCATATGGTTAGGTCCTTCGCCAGGATATTTGTTTGAATTCCCTCGTTTTGTCTCCTCGATCCGCCTCTGCTGTAGAACGGTATCAAAACGAGCACGGCCAACGAAATCGCCAGAACACCGTTCAGGACGATCCCTGGACACTGGGGCACGAAACTGGCTCGAACAAATTGAGGCGCCAGGAACTCAGAGCCCCTCACCTGCCCCGCTACGCAACACGCGACACACAGCGCACCGATACGGAGCTCAACACGTAGATTGAGCACGTAGGTCTGACGCGATACGCTCGCCAAAACGTGGGCCAAAAAGCTGAGCCAACACGCAAAATCTTCAGACGGACGATTTGAAAACGGGGCACGTGCTTCGTTTCAAAAAAGGCGTCTCAGGGCAGCTAAAGCGATGGCCCTGGGGCACGAACAGGGCGCTTGCGCCCGGCTCGACATAGTTGAGACGCCAAGAACTCAGGGCCCTCGTCGTCGTCCTCGTCAACGTCGACCAACTTGTCGTCGCCCGCTCACCCTGGGGGGGGTCCTCGTCGTCGCCGTCGCCCTCGTCGTCGTCGTCGTCGTCGTCGTCGTCGTCGTCGTCGTCGTCGTCGTCGTCGTCGTCCTCGGCCTCGGCCTCGTCGTCGTCCTCGCCGCCGTCGCAGGATCTCGGGGCCGGGGCGCCGCCCGAGCGCTCGCCGCGCGCCCGCGGCAACCTTTCCCCTGGCCTTCGGGGCGCGTCCCGAGCCAGTCGCGCGATGACACTGCTCTCCTCTCGTCCTGGAGGAGGAGGAGGAGGAGGAGGAGGAGGAGGAGGAGGAGGAGGAGGAGGGGATAGGAAGGGGGAGAAAGGAGGAAGGGGGGGAAGGGGGAGGAGGAGGAGGAGAGGAGGAGGAGGAGGGGAAGGAGGAGGAAGGGGGCGGAGGAGGAGGAGGAGAGGAGGAGGGGGGAGGAGGAGAGGAGGAGGAGGACGAGGAGGAGGGGAGGAGGAGGAGGAAGAGGGCCGCCGGCGGCCGCCGGCGAGCACGCCGGGCCCTGGCCCGCGGCGGCGCGCGCGGGGCCCGCGGCGGCTGCCTCGGCGGGCCGGCGCGGCCGCCAGAGACGCGCCCGCGCGGGGCCCCGGCGCGTCGGGGCGGCGCCGCCGATCGGCGGCGGAAGCTCGGCCAGAGGCGCACAAATAAATACACACAAATAAAAGGATTTCCCGTATGTTCCCATATTTTCTGGGCTTCTGTCTTGCCCCCCCCCCCACTTCCCATACTTTCCCATATTGTCCTGCGGGTGGACGATGAATTGTGTCTGTGTGTTTTTGTTCCCCTCCTGAATGTTGTCCGACGGTGCGGGATATCTTGCAGCCCCGGCGGTGCTCCTCGCTTGCGGCCTCCGGGGCACGTCCTTCGGCCCCCCGGGCCATCAGGAGTGCATCCGGGGCGATGAACTGCCCCTTGGACTCTTGGGACCGCGGATGGAACAAACCAGCCAGGCGGATGTCACGGCAGACGTGCTCGGGTCAGGCAAAGATCGTCGGTCAGTTTTTGGCCGTTTTCGGCCTCCAAGGGCCCCCGCTGGGCCCCGGAACTGTGAAAAACTGACTCGAAGACCCCGTATCGAAAACAGACATAAAACATCGGATGTCTGGGTATACACAACCACCACAACCACCGTGCCTGGCGAGTGTCATCCTGAGCCCTGCTGATGGTGTACACGCCCTCCTGGCGAAGGCCAGGTCTTATTCTATACACCATCCTGGGATCTAGCATGTCTCTGGCCTGGCACGGTGTAGCGTATAGACACAGCATCTTCTGAACAGCGCAGCGCTGAGGGGGGATGAGACCACCACGCAGGGCGTGGGGAGAGACTGGTCGACCGCGTCCCACGGGCAAGCAGCAGCAAAGCCTGCAGAATGTCCTACGCAGCGTCGACCCGATGAAGACGGGAGAAGATGCGGGACGGGAAAATGACCACAACCACTGCTTCTTGTTTGCGCCGCCCTCCAGCCGGCCGAAAAAGAAGCAGTGGTTGTGGTCATTTCCCAGGTGCCAAGCTCAACGAAAATGACCACGCCCACTGCTTTGTTTCTGCTGGCTGGAAGGGGGCAACAGAAGAACAGCAGCGGCTGTGATTGTTTTCCCGTCCCGTAGAAGAGGACGAGGAGGGGGGCAGGGAGCAGGAAGATCTGTGCAGCGGGAGCCACGCTTCCGCCGCCGAGCTCATGCGCGTCGGCGGCGGCGTGCTCCGGGGACCAAAAGCGCGGCTGCGGCGCGCGGGGCCGTGGGCGGCTGGCGGCGGCGCCCTCTGGCCTCGCAGACCATTTCCCTTGAACGTCTCTGTCTCTGCATCCAACTCTGACTCTGTCTCTCTGTCTCTCTCTCTCTCTCTGACTTTTTCTCTCTCTCTCTCTCTCTCTCCCCTCTCTCTCACTCTCCAGAAGGGGGTGAGGAGGAGGAGGAGGAGGAGGAGGAGGAGGAGGAGGGGAGGAGGAGAGGGTCAAGCTGGGTGCGCCAATGTCACATCTGACGTCCTACCGCTCCCTCCCATCCCTTACCATGGCGGAGATCTCCTGTCTAGTCGCACAGCCGGATGTCGAGCAGGGCAGTGATCCCAAGAGGGTACGCGATGGATAGAAAAGCGTGGCGGAGAAGAGCACGGCAGAGCATAGCATGTCATAGCATGGCGTGGCATTGTGTAATGAAACATTGCATCACAAAGCATAGCAATGCAAAGCATGGTATTGCACAGCGGTGCAGAGCACAGCCACGCATTGCATGCCGTGGCATGGCACCCGATGACTTAGAGGGCACATGGCCCGTCTACGAGAGGACAGGGCCTGTCCCGAATACCAGCTCCATGTCCTCCGCAACTGTGCCTACCCGATGTGGGCGCTTTCCAAGAAGTGCCGCCTGGAGGAGTGGGAACAAGGCCAGCGCTGCAGCAGGAGCACGATTTTGTAGGACCCTGAGCGCGGGAATAAGGGCGGCGCTGCAGCGGGAACACCTTTTTGGAAGAAAAAGACACGACCGGCTTGAAAAACCCATAGGAAAAAACACATAATAACATCCGGTGTAAAAGCAATACGCAGAGAGGACGGGGCACTCTCCGGACAGAGTCAATGGAAACAAGAGAGTAGCATTCATATGTTGTACTTGTTGAGGAGCAGTAAGAAGAGGATAAGCATAACAGAAGGAGGAGGAGGAGGAGGAGGAGGAGGAGGAGGAGAAGCAGCAGGGTGAGGAGGAGGAGGAGGAGGAGCAGGAGGACGAGGAGGAGGAGAAGGGGGAGGAGGAGGAGGAGGAGGAGGAGGAGGAGGAGGAGGAGGAGGAGGAGGAGGAGGAGGACAGAAAATCATAGGAAGGGGAACGCGGAACGACAAAGAGGCACAGAACACAAGGAGATGAGGGAGAGGAGAGATCTTTGCTCCCTCGACTCTCTCTCTCTCGCTCTCTCCCTCCCTCTCTCTCTGCCTCCTCCTCTCTCTCTCTCTATATATATATATACATATGTGTCAGCATCCCTCTTTGTCTCTCCCTCTTTTCTCTAGGTATGAATGTATCGCTCTCTCTCTCTCTCTCCGTCTCTCAATATTTGTCGCTCTTTCTCTCTCTCCCTCTCCCTCTTTTTGGGTTCTCTCTTTGCTCTCTCTCTCTCTCCCTCTCAGACTCTCTCTCTCCATCTCTTCCTCATCAGACGAGGGGGCACGACCAGAGCAAAAAACATGCGGAAGTGGCGACCGCGGAGGATGGAGGATAGTGGAAGGGAAGGAGGAGGAAGAATATCCTTATCCTCATCATTCTCCTCCGCTCGTATCTTCGGTCTGCTGGGCTGTTCGGCACCGTCCTCCCCGCCTCTGTCCTCCTCCACCTCCGTGGCTGCTGCGCCAGCCGCTGCTGCTGGCGTCCTGGTTCCGGTCCGTGCGCCCCCCCCCCCGCCCTCGGCGTCTCTGCTTGGCCGCGGGCGCGGCGACGGCGACGGCGACGGCGACGACGGCGACGGCCGCGGCGTCGGCGTCCACGGCGGCGGCGCTGGCGGCGACGGCGGCGGCGTCGGCGGGGGCGACCGCCGCGGCGACGTCGAAGTCGGCGGCGTCGGCGGCGGCCACCGCGCCGGGCGGCGGCGGCGGGCGGCGGCGGCGGCCTCGCCGCGGGCGGCGGCCTCGCCGCGGCGGCGGCGGCAGCGGCGGCGGGGGCGGGGCGGACCTCCGACGTGGGCTCCGAGGCGACCTGGTCTCGAGAGGGGGGGCGAGCGGGGGCGGCGGCGCGCGTCCGGGCGGCAGCGGCGGCGGCCTCCCCCCGAGGAGGAAGGAGGGAGCGAGGAGGGAGCGAGGAGGAGCGATGAGGGAGGAGGAAGGGGAGAAGCGGGTAGGGGGGAGCGGGCAGGGAGGAGCGAGGGCGAGGGAGAGGGGTGGGGACGAGGCAGGAGGAGAGAAGGGGGAGGAAGAGAGCGAGGACGATCTCCACCTCCCGCCCCCTCCTATCCTCTTCCTCCTCTCCCTCATCTCCCGGCAGCAGCGGAAGTCCCCACCTGAGGGCTCTTCAACGTCCTCCTCTTCTTCTTCCTCCTCACCCTCCCCCCTTCCTCCTCACCCTCGTCTTCATCCTCGTCCTGCTCCTGCTCCTGCTCCTGCTTCTCCTCCTCCTCCTCCTCCTCCTCCTCCTCCTGCTTCTCCTCCTCCTCCTCACCCGCTTCTTCAAGAAGGAGACAGGGCTCCTCCTGCTCCTCCTCCTCCTGTTTCTCCTCCTCTTCCTCTTCCAGCTCGGCTTTCTCGTTTCTTGGCCCGGGGAACGGCAGTGGGAATGCCCCACGCAGGCCTCAGGAGACCTTCGGCGATCTCCGTGGACACCCTCGTCCCACTCATCCTCCTCGTCATCCTCCTTCCGCTCCTCCTCGACCTGCTCACACGCATGGGCACCTGCCTCCTCCTTACCTCACTCCCCCGTTCCCCCCCACCCTCCGAACCGTCATTATATGACGTATTCACCCGTGCTCTCTATCCCGCCAGGGGGCTCTTGCTGCTGGAAACCACCGGTGGTGGTGCGGTTGCAGCTGCAACTTCTGACTACTCTGCTCACCCGAACCAACATACAGCTGCAAATGCCGCCGCCGCTGCCTCCACTCATCTTCTTCACATGCCGCCTCCAAGACTTCCTCGGTCGCCTGTGTCCTCCTCCTCGTCCTCCTCCTCCTCCGCATCTTCCTCTTCCTCCTGCTCCTCCTCCTGCTCCTCCTCCTGCTCCTCCTCCTGCTCCTCCTCCTCCTACCCTCCTCCTCCTCCTCCTCCTCCTCCTCCTCCTCCTCCTCCCTCCTCACTTCCTCTCCTCCTCCTCCTCCTCCCTCCTCCTCCTCCTCCTCCTCCCTCCTCCTCCTCCTCCTCCTCCTCCCCCTCTCCTCCTCCCTCCTCCTCCTCCTCCTCCTCTCCTCCTCCTCCTCCTCCTCCCCTCCTCCTCCTCCTCCTCCTCCTCCTCCTCCTCCTCCTCCCTCTCCTCATTCTCCTCCTCCTCCTCCTTTTCCTACACCTTCTCCTACTCCTCTCTTCTTCTTTTCCTCCTCCTCCTCCTCCTCCTCCTCCTCCTCCTCCCTCCTCCTCCTCCTCCTCCTCCTCCTCCTCCTCCTAATCGTCATCATCACGATCATCATCATCATCATCATCATCATCATCATCATCATCATCATCATCATCATCATCATCATCATCATCATCATCATCATCATCATCAGCAG
>CAUYUJ010015386.1:108345-185845 GCA_963575745.1 Prorocentrum cordatum | reverse complement strand
GGAGGAGCTGCCGAGGGGGTCCAGCGCCGATCCAAGAAATTCGCGTGGACCCACGAGTGTGTTCAGAATTCATGCAATTGTCTGTTTCCCTACTCCTCTCTCCTCAGCATCCTACAATCGGGCTGCTGAGATAAGGAATGATGAATGTGGAACGAAGCCACTTCTTGCCCCAAAAGTGCCTGCGTGCCCGAGGAACAGCCATGGAAGGACCTGACGAACATCGAGCCCCTTCCAAACCCAAAATGTTCCTCATTTCAGCGCCTTGGCTGTACCTCCTCCTCCTCCTCCTCCTTCCCCCTCCCTCCTCCGCTGCCTGCCCCTGTGGAGGCCAGACACTCCACGAGCCACTTGAAGGCTACAACCCAAACCCATCGAGCCCCACCAACAAAAAATCCGAATACCGTCTTCCACGCCGCCTTCGCCGCCGCCGCCGCCGTGGACACCGCCACCGCCGCCGTCGCCACCGCCGTCGTGCAGTGTTCCTCGACCTAGGATGGGAATAGTGTCATGACATGATTAGCTCAGGATGTGTTTCAGGATTCCCAGGGAATTTCTAGCCGCCCTCGTTTCTGCAGCCCCTGCGGAACATCACGACATGTTGGAAACACTTGAAATCTTGGAGCGTATTCTTCTTGTGACCTCTTGCTCCTCTGACATCAACCGCAACGAGCCTAGTTGGCCGTGTTCCACCGCCGCCGCCGTCGCGGCGTTCGTCGCCGTCGCGGCGTTCGTCGCCGGCGGCGTTCGCCGCCGTCGCGGCGGAACACACCAGAGCCGCGTTTCGGCGCGCCGCCGACGCCGCCGCCGACTCTTCGCCGTGGCTCCCGCTGCCACCTTCCGAGACCCCCGACGCCATGATATTTTCATGACGTCGACCCCCAGAAGCCTGGACCCATTCCCCAATTTGTTTTTGAACGTTCCGGGGTAAGGGCTCCCGGAGGCCGATAACAAGGGAAAATCATCCGTCGCGACATTTTCATGACCCGAGGGGCTCTCCTCTGCCCATCTCATTCCTTCTCCTGTCGCCTCTCCTCCTCCTCCTCCTCCTCCTCCTCCTCCTTCTCCTCCTCCTCCTCCTCCTCCTTCTCCTCCTCCGCCCCCTCCTCCTCTTCCTCCTTTTCCTTCTGCGAAGAAGAAGAACGGAGAGACAATGGTCCGAATACAAATGTAGGCAAATGCAGAATCGTAACCATGATTCGAATGACCCGAGGGGCTCTGGGTTTGACGACGCCGTCACCGCTGACGGCGCCGCCGCTGCTGCCGTCCGAAAACCACCCGCTGCGGTGGCAAGCGCGCGCGCGAGCGCCCCGGCGGGCCTCAGAGCGCACCGCCCCGCTGGCGCCCGGCTGCGCGGCCGAGTTCTCGGCGAGGGACGCGGATGCTGGCGGGGGGATAAGGGGGCCGCGGTCGACATTCCTCCTCCTCTTTCTCCTCCTCCTCCTCCTCTTCTCCTCCTCCTCCTCTCCCTCCTCCTCCTCCTCCTCCTCCTCCTCCTCCCTCCTCCTCCTCCTCCTCCTCCTCCTCCTCCCTCCTCCTCTCCTCCGCCTCCTCCTCCTCCTCCTCCTCTCTCCTCCTTCCTCTTCTCCTCCTCCTCCTCCTCATCCTCATCCTGCTGCCCGTTCCTCCTCCTCCTCCTCCTCCTCCTCCTCCTCCTCCTCCTCCGCTCCCCCCTCCTCCTCCTCTCCTCTCTCTCCTCGTCCTCCTCCTCCTCCTTCCCTCCTCATCCTGCTCCCCTCTTCTCCTCCTCACTCCCCTCCCTCCTCCCCCTCCGCCTCCTCCTCCTCCGCCTCCTCCTCCTCCTCCTCCACCTCCTCCTCCTCCTCCTCCTCCTCCCTCCCCTCCTCCTCCTCCTGTCCCCCCTCTCCTCCTCCCTCCTCCTCCTCCTCCTCCTCCTCCTCCTCCTCCTCCTCCTCTCCCCTCTCCCCCCTCCTCTCCCCCTCCTCGCCCCTCCTCCTCTCCCCTCCTCCTCCTCCTCCTTCCTCCTCCTCCTCCTGCTCTTCCTCTCCTCCCCTTTCTCCTCCTCCTCCTTCTCCTCCTCCTCCTCCTTCTGTTCCTTCATTCTGTTTCCTTATACTGTCGCACCGCGAAACCAGATTTTTAGGGCCGGCCGGGCGTTTCGCCTGTGACCCTGAAGCTTCAAACATGACAACAGTTTCACACATGGAGGCCAAGTGGTGTTCAAAATGTGGCTCTCGCTTTAGCGCCGTGCACACTCGTTGGCAAACATTTGCAAGAGCTTCACGGATTGAGGGCCGTTGGTTTTCAAAATGTGGTTCCCACCCTAACGCACCGAATACTCAACTTAAAAATTCGCAAGAGCCTCGCTCATGGAGGGTGGGTCGTTTTCAACATGTGGCTCTCGCCTCAGCGCTGCGCAAATTCGTTTTCGAGATTTGCAAGAATTTCACGGATTGAGGGCGATTGCTTTTCAACATGTGACCTCTCCAGCGCCGCGTACATTCGTTTTAAACAATTGCTAGCGTTTCACGGATTCCCATGATCAGCATACCAAAAATGGTGTTGTGGACGGATCCGAAATTATGAGGGCGCAAGAGTTGCCTTGACTCGCGGTTGAAATCTCAGGAATGGTGTTATGATGCGGTTCAAGATCGTCAAGGCGCAACAGTCAGGCTGCTCCGTGGCTTTGGAATCCCGAGAACATGGTTCTTCAAACGGTTGTACTCCAACGAAGCAATTCCCTTCATGGAGATGAAACGCTGTAGGGGCCTATGGAAAGGGAGCTTGGAAGGAGGGTGTATTACAACATCGTTCATGACGCTTGAGTTTCCACTGGTCCTCCTCCTCCTCCTCCTCCTCTTCCTCCTCCTCTTCCTCCTCCTCCTCCTCTTCCTCCTCCTCTCTTCCTCCTCCTCCTCCTCCTCCCCTCCTCCTCCTCCCTCCTCCCCTCCTCCTCCCTCCTCCTCCTCCGCTCCGCCTCCTCCGCCTCCGCCTCCTCCTCCTCCTCCTCCCTCCTCCTTCCCCTCCTCCCTCCTCCTCCTCCTCCTCCTCCTCCTCCGACCCTCCTCCTCCTCCGCCTCCTCCCTCCTTCCTCCTCCTCCTCCTCCTCCTCCTCCTCCTCCGCCTCCTCCGCCTCCTCCTCCTCCTCCTCCTCCTCCTCGCGGCCTCCCCTCGCCGCCGCCGCCGCCGTCGTCGCACGCCGCCGCGGCGGCCGTGCGCCTCGTGCCCTCCGTGGCCCCCTTCGAGGCACGAGAAAATCCCAACCGGGGGCTGGAGCATTAGATGCTCATTCTGGGGACCTTCCTGGAGCCACTCGCTCCACTCGTGCGTCGAAGCTGCGTCGAGCCTGAGTCGAACCTGAGTCGAATCTGAGTCGAACCTGAGCCGAACCTGAGTCGAACTTTAGTCGAACCTGGGTCGAACAGATCCATTAGCTGGGCCCCAGGAAGGCCCCCCAAACGAGCATCGAAGGAGCAGATTCGAGACAGGGATCGACTGCAGAAGCGATCTACCCTCAAGCCGACTGTCTCTTCGAACTGGCGAGAAGTACGTAACATGTTTCCGATCAACGGGACATGCTGCGCAATGTTCGTGAACTCGACGAGCAGATCAATTTCTGGGCTAATATTGTGAAGGACTTGCGGCCGGTGCCGCCGACCCAAAGGACGACGACGACGACGACGACGGCGACGTCGACGACGCCAACGACGACGACGACCTCAACGACATCGACGACGACGAGCTGATGACCCCGCGGGGGGGAGGGCAGTAGGATCGGGGGGCAACGGGAGGATGGGTTTAGACGGCGACGACGAAGAGCAGATGGGGGTTGCCCCCGCGATGCCGTCAGAGAGCCCCTCTCCTCGCCAGGCGGCAAAGTCTCGCCGCGGGCACCGCGGGAGACGCCCACACGACGCAGAACGCGATGGCCTCGACGGGCAAAAAGCGAAGCGGCACACGCGGCGCTCGGCCTGCAAGCGTACCGGTCAGGGAGGACCTCGAGGTCTCTGAGCTTGGCATCAAGGGGAAACAATGGTAGGAGGGGAAAGAGGTCGGATGAGGAGGAGCACGAGGGGGAGGGGGGAGGAGGAGCAAGGGGGAAGAATGTTGATGCTGGCCAGCCGATCCCCCTGGAGCTGACTACCTACCAGACCACCCCAACCCAACCCGAAGACCCGAATTTGACCCGAATTTCGGGTTGGGGGGGGGGGGGTACGGGTTCCATGTGCTTTTTTCCACATGTTCCCCGACCCCCCCCACCACTGGAAATGGAGGGCAAATTGAGGCCTTCGGGTTGGGTTGGGGTGGTCTGGTAGGTGGTGAGGAGCGCGACAAATTGGTCTGGCGACGCAGCAATTATCGTTACAAGTGATTAAGCATGCGCTGCCCGCGGCTCACACGCCCCGCTGGGACCGCCGCCGGGAGCAAGTCTGCCATTCGCGCCACCAGCGCGGTGGACACCCGCGAGACAATCTGCCGCGCGCAACTAATCGACACTCTGCTGCCCGTCTGGCTCGCCCGGCAGCGTCGCCACGCGGCGAGCCGCTATAATGTTGTTGCTGCTGCTGATGTTGCTGCCGATAATGCCGAAGCTGCTTCTGCGGATGGTGATGAACATCCTGATGATGACGGTGGTGGTGATGATGCGAATGATGATGACGATGACGATGACGATGACGATGCTGATGATGATGGTGATGATGACGATGCTGCTGATGATGGTGATGATGATAGTGGTGATGCTGATGCGGATGATGATGGCGGAGATGCTGGGGATGTTGATGGTGGGGCTGATGCTGATGCTGATGACGTCGATCATGATAACGATGAAGCCGAAGTGGAGGAAGATGACCAGTTGAAACCCATGACTCATCAACGATGTTGAAACACACTCTCTCTCCAAGTTGTCTCTTCATAACCCCGTACAAGGGTTCATTTCCACTGAGGGAACTGCTTCGTTGGGGGACAGCTCTTTGAAGATCCTGAAACGTGCCGACACACCATTCTCGGGACTCCAACGCCACGAATAAACATGACTGTTGTGGCTTGACGATTATGTCAGAAAGCCATTCTTGGGACTTCAACACGCCGAATCAACGCAACTGTGGCGCCCTCACAATCCTGAGTCCTTCCAAAACTGAATGTCTGATACGCTGACCATGGGATCCCGTGAAGCTCCGGCAAATGTTGAAGACGATGTGCGCGGCGCTAAGGCGAGAGCCACATGTTGAAAACCACCCGCCCTCAACCCGTGAAGTGTTTGCAGACTTGTTAAACGAATGTGCGCGGGGCTGAGACGAGAACCGCTTTTTGAAAACGACCTTCTCTCAACCCGTGAAGCTTTTGCCTTGTTTAAGCGAATGTGCGCGGCGCTGAGGACAGAACCGCATTTTGAAAACGAACTGCTCTCAACACGTGAAGTTCTTACATTGTTTAAACGAATGTGCGCGGGCTGCAGCGAGAGCCACGTTTTGAAAACCACCCGCCCTCATTTTGTGAAGCTGTTGCCAGTTTCTGAACTTCAAGACCATGCATGGGACGGAAATCTCAGGCGAACGCCCGGCCCACCATTTCGACCGGCCTCGGGGTGCGACGGGGATGAATTATTGAAAAGGAAAAGGAATGGAGAAGGAGGAGGAGAAGCAGCAGCAGGAGGAGGAGAAGGAAAGGGAGAAGGAGGAGGAGGAGGAGGAGAGGCAGAAGGAGGAGGAGGAGGAGGAGGAGGAGGAGGAGGAGGAGGAGGAGAAGGGCGTGCCTAGGGAGAGGGGGTAGGAGGAGGTGAGGAGGAGGAGAGGAGGAGGAGGAAAGGCGGCAGGGGGAAGGGGGACGAGGAGGGGGGGAGCAGGAGGACGGCGAAGAAGAGGAGGGGTGGGATAGAGGGAGGGAGGGAGGGTCAGGGCGTACAAAAGGGCGGCATATAGGGCCGTGGCCCCGTGCTGCCGCCGCTCGCATCCCCACCCCCCAACCGCTCTTGAAATCCCTTCCTCCTCCTTGCTCCCCCCCCTCCTCCTCCTCCTCCTCCTCCTCCTCATCCCCTCCCCCATCCCTCCTCCTCACCTCCTCCTCCTCCTCCTCCTCCTCCTCCTCCCTCCTCCTCCTCCTCCTCCTCCTCCTCCTCCTCCTCCTCCTCCTCCTCCTCGTCCTCCTCCTCCTCCTCCTCCTCCTCCTCCTCCACGTCCTCCTCCCTCCCGCGCAGGTGCGGGTCGAACCGGCTCGGGCCGGCCCGCGAGCTAGCGCCAGCGGCGCCCACCCTCCCCCCAGCGGAGCCGGCATGGAGCGACTCGCGGCCGCGCCTCCCGGCGGCGGAGCGCAGGGGCCAGGAGGAGGAGGAGGAGGAGGAGGAGGAGGAGGAGGAGGGGCCGGGCGAAGGCTGTCCAAGCGCTGTTGAGGGCTTTCTGAAGGGGCCATGGGACACACAAATGAATACACACAAATAAAACAATAATTCCCCATATCTTCCCATATTTTCGGGGTTGTTGTCTTCCCCCCACTGCCCATATGTCCCCACATTTTCTGGGAAGTCGACGATTCATTGTGTCTGTGTGTTTTTTCCCCTCCTGACTTTCAGCAGCCCTGGGCATCGCGGCCGCAGGCCCACTCGGCTGGGCGCCGCGCCGCAGGCAGCCTTGCATTAACCAGCCTCGAACGTATCCCTATCCCTAAGATGGGCGAGCAAAAAGCGAGGACAATCTTAGGGATATGCCCTCATAAACTGAGGGAATCCTTAAGATCGGCATCGAGGTGAGGTGATGTCATACATAGGGATAGGGATATGTCTCAAACTGGTAATGCATAGTGGGTGATCTGGGCGTGCGGCCCACGCTGCCCGTGGCATTTCTTGCTGCTCTTGTGCACGAGCGTGCCGCTGCTCAAGCTGGAGCTGGACAGGGCTTCTCGTTTGATTCCTCGCCATCGCTCGGACGTCCATTCCCTGTGTTTTTCTCGGTTTCGTGCGTGGCTGTTTCGCCAAATGATCAAGGATGCTCCTCTCCGATGGTCCTCGCCGAGGGAAAAAATCGCACGTCCGAGCGATGCCAAGCTTCTCGTTTGAGTCAGCGGCGAATGCCTTCACCCCGGGACTCGCACCTGGAGGATTCTCTCCCGGTGCTGGTGGCCCTCTCGCTGAGGATCGCACGCGTGCAAATGTCCGCGGTTCGGAGAGGGGGATGTCCAAGAGGGGGGGTGCAAATCATGACCGGCGGCATGTGCGCGGCCCAGCGGGGGGGGGGGCTGGGGACGTAATGAAACAAGAAGAGGCGCCATGAAATCTGGGGAAATATCATGGCCCACGCCATGATACTCCAGGTTTCGTAATAAAAGGGGGGGCATCTGGACCCTCCAAGACAAGCCATTTCAGAAGACAAGCCATTTCAGACCTCCCCCGTGGGAGAACCCTCCAAAACATCGTCCCCAGACCCCCCAGGCCCTCCAAGATAGCCTGGAAGAGACCCCCCCCGAAATGAGACCCCCCTCCCTTTATCACGAAATCTGGAGTATCCCCCCCCCCCCTAAGTCATCATCCATTCACCCCCCTCTTTTCCGCCCCCAGCGGATCGCGGCGCCCCGCATGGACTAATAAACACTTTTCTGCACAATAGCACAGGTTCGTTTAAGAAAGCACATAAATAACCAGAGACTGCCGTCGCTCTGAGATTTGCGGACGAGGCTAAAGGCTTCCGAGGCCGTCGCGACGACCTCACGTGGGAGCCGGCATCCTCCTGCCAAGCCAGGCGCTCTCGGAGGGGGGGACGGGAGGAGACAATGAGGAGGCAGAGGAGGAGGAGAGGAGAGGAGAAGGATGAGTAGGGAAGGAGGAGCGGAGGAGGAGGATGAGGAGGCTGAGGAAGGAGGAGAGATAGTGAGGGAGGAGGAGGAGGTGCCGCGACTCCCTGAGGCACTCTCGCGGCCACCTCCGGCGCAGGGCCGACGCCCTGCCCGCAGGCCACATGCCGCAGGTGCGCGGGCAGGCGGGCAGGCGGCCCCAGAGGCTTCACGGCGGTGGGGGTCGTGGAGGCCGCGGGAGTGCTCGCGGAGACCCTTCTGCGTGCAGCGACCGCCGCAGAGCGCGACGCTCTGGCCATGAGCGGTGCCGGGCCTACGCGCGCAGCGCCAGGGTCGCCACGCAGCGCTGGTGGGCCACCGGGGTGCCGCTGGGCGGTGCAGGGTCCTCCGTGGAACCTTCGGGGCTGGACGACTCGGCCTTGCCCGCTCGAAGTGTCCCATCCAATCCTCCACCATCCTCCCTCCCCCTCTCCCTCTCTCTTTCTCTTCCCTCCTCCATCCTCGATCATCGATCCACTCCTGTATGTTTCCCCCTCTCCCGTCCCTCACTCCGCTTCCCCCTCCCTGCTCGCCCCTGCTGCCTTCCCCCTCCTCCTCCTCGGCTGCACAGCGCTGTATGTAGCTAGAGCATGCGCGGACATTAGAGCGGTGCCCGCTATGGCTTCACTACTTATCCGACTTGTGCCGCGCCCGCGCGCCACGAGGCCCAAACCTCTCTGCGGAGCTCGCGGCTGCGGACGGTTCTGGTTCAATGCCTGGCGCCATCGCCGCCGCAGTCTCCACCTCCTCCTCCTCCTCCTCCTCCCTCCTTCTCCTCCTCCCTCCTCCTCGTCCCCCCTTTGTCCATCTTCCCTTCTCTTCCTCCTCCCAGATCCCTCCTCACTCATCCCTCCTCCTCAAAATCACATGCCCTCCTGCTTCTCCTCCTCCTCATTCCTCCGCCCTGCTCCCTTCAAAGGAGGGAGGAAGAGGATCAGGAAGGAGGCTGAGAAAAAATAGAGGTGGAGGAAGATGGACACCGAGGAGGTGGATAAGGATGAGACCGCTGGGCCCCAGGCCGAAGGCCGCGGTCCCACGGAGAACAATCGCAGCTCCGCACTCTGGGGACCCGAAGGAGGAGGAGGAGGAGGAGGAGGAGGAGGAGGAGGAGGAGGAGAAGGAGGAGGAGGAGGAGGAGGAGGAGGAAAAGGAGGAGGAAGAGCAGGAGGACGACGACGACGAGGAGGATCCAGACTCCCTCGCGTCGTGAACCGAGTCGCGGCGCAGGGCATTGGGACGTGTTCGGCCCCTGGGGACTCTCGCTGGGATGAAGAGCGGGTCCGGAGGGATGTGTCAAGACCTGTGGTGGTCGACGCGGTAAAAGGTCTGGGGAGGACAACGACGAGGAAGACGACGACACGCACGCAGGAGTCCGTAGGCCACCGCCTTGCCTGGCCAGGGCCATCCTCAGCCCTGGCGTGGTGCACGCGCCCTCCAGGCCGAAGCCAGGAGGGCCTCGGAAACCACATGCGAACCTTACCACTGCAGGCCGGATTTCTGAAACGCTGGCTGGGGCTCAGAAGCCGAAGGATGCCCGCAACCACGTGAATCCCAGCGGGGGTGTCCGAGACTCCAGCGACGGGTGGCGCCCGAAGGGGTGGGTTTCGCAAGACCATCCTGGCGCCCAGGACGGCCCTGGTCAGCCACGGCGGTGGTGTCTGGACGCCTCCTGCGGGCAGCACGGACGACGGCCGCGGCCAACAAAAACGCCTTCGAAGATCTCCGAGTACGAGCCGGACCCCTCGGCCATGGCAGGCGGCGGCGGCGCCGCAGCTCCCGCGCTCCCCCCCCCTCCCCCCCCCCCCGCTGGGGCGCGAATTCGAAGGCGTGGGGGTGCGGTGGGAGGCTGTGGGGAAAGAGGGGGGAAGGCGACGAGAGACACCAAGCTAGGTTTGTGTCGGGCCTGTCCCTGTGCAGGAGGAGAATCAAAAATAGTAAAAAATAGTCTGGGGACGATTGTTGAGCATTGTTCGGTTATTTTTGGGTAGGTTTTAACGTTTTGAATGTGTCGTCCAAAATCCGCCTGTAGGGGGAGATGCCCGACCGAAAGCTAGGTACGCTCTCGCCATATCTGACGTCCTATCCCTTTTCTCCCCTGTCACTTCCCATTTGCGCTGAGGTGCCTCTCTATCCGCCGACGCGTGTCATAGCCGATCTGAGATGACAACAAAAACATCATCGTCCACTCGACCATGATAGTAAGGATGCGCGGTAAGGATGCAAGGGCCTTGGACGCTCATTTTGAAGCTTTTCGAACTGGGCGCGGCCAGCGAATGTGGCCAAGGATGCATCGAGGAGGCAAGGATGCAGGGGTACCCTTGGGAAGGTTGCCCATCCTTACTGTGCGGATTGACTACATTATGCGACATCGGAAGAGCGGAGCTGCGTACATGGGAGGAGGAGGTAGCAGGTGAGCAGGAGGAGGAGCAGGAGGAAACGAGAGAGGATGAGGAAAGAGGAAGACGAGGACAAACAGCACGGAAGGGAATTTGAGTGGAAGGAGCGGGAGGAGCAGTAGGACCAGGGGAAGCCGGAGGAGGGGCAAGAAAGGGGGCGACGACGATAAGGAAGTGCTCGGATCCTGAAAAATGGCCCAGGCTGAAGCGAGAGCGCCATTCCGAACGACGGGGACATCACGCAGATTCGAACCCCACGCTGCAGCGGGAGCACCAGTTGCAAACACCGAAGACAATCGGCTCACAGAACAAGCACAAGAGAAAACAAGCGGGGCGCGCTCCCGCCATGTCTGACGTTCTACCCCTCGTCCCCCATCCGCTTTCTGTTGCGATGACATCCGCTCTGCTAGCATTCGGGCGCCGGGCGAATTCTTGATTCCGACAAATCTTGCCCGACACCCAACATCACGCGAATCAAGCTGGGTAGTCGAAGCCAATCTGGCGCCAATCTGGCAGGCCCAATCTGGCAAACGGGGGCAATCTGGCGAGGGAGCCAACGCGAATCCAGTCTGGCGAAGAACCCAAATCCTCCAATATGGCCAGGCCAGATTGGCCCTTGGGGCCCAATCCAGTCTGACAGTCTGGCCTTCGACTACCCAGCCCGGGGGAGATTCCACGCAAACGCGGAAGCGGGGGGCGGCCAGCTCCGCGGCGAGAGCGCCGCCTCTGTTTTGCACGGGCGTTCGATGGGCAACCAGCTGCCGCGCACGCTGCAAGGGGGAGCACCGCTTTTTCTGAACGGCCAGCGCTGTGGGAAGAAAACGCCGCACTTTTTTTTAACCAACTCGAGAAGGTCGCCCCGTGGCTAAAGGAAGAGGAGGGCAGCAGCAGGGAAGGGGAGGGGAGGGGGAGGGAAAGCAACAGCAAAAGCAAGCAGTGCAGGCGCGGGAAGAAAACACCGCACAGTGGGATCGGAGCGGGATCGATGCACATGATGCATCGGAGGATGGGGGGCGAGATCGCAGCGGAACGGAGACCCCATCACCGAAAAATCGGCGTTGGTTTCGTCTTCCTGTCGTGCGTGCGGGCGAGGCGCAGCTGCGTGGGCGCGCAAAGGGAATGACCTCGCCGTCGCTAGGGCGATTCGGATGCAATTGACCGCCCCTCCGCCCACAGAGGGCGCGCGGTGTCCCGGGGTGTCCCGCCGTGGTGTCCTGTGTCGTCCCGTTGGTGTCCCCTTGGTGACCCGTCGGTGTTCAATCGGCGGTGGGCGGGCGATGGCCAGGAGCGCCCCGCCTTGGCAACGATGGTGAAGTCGATAGTGAGATCAATAATGGGATCGCTAAAATGGAATGGTTAATGGCATCCAAAGAGAGATCGACAGTAAGGTTGATTATGGCTTTGGTTTTGAGATCGATAGTAGGATCGGTAGTGAGATCGATCGAGGAATCGATGGTGAGATCGATCGTGGGATCGATAGTGAGATCGAAAGCGAGACCAATAGTGAGATCGATGATTCGATCTATAGTGAGATCACCGATCGGGTGGGATTGAAAGCGGGGGCAATCATGACATCACACAGCAACGCAAAGTCGTCACAATGCGCCGTCACTAACTCGAGAGCGCCTCATCAGCATCGCCATCATCACACCCATCACATTTGCCAGAAAAAAATCCCCCACCCTCCTTATCAGCCGAAGGGTGGTTGTATAGGTATAGACATGTGGCAAGCTCCATAGCGGGAGAATCAGTTTCGCTGGTGCAAGAATAATTACGGCCACCAGCCGCCGCTGCCGAAACTGCGGCGACCGCGTCGTTCCCTTGGACGGAGGCTCTCAAACGATTTTGATACATGGCGAACGCACAGACGGGAACACCGCTTCTTCAACATTAAAGAAGAGTCGGGTATACAACCGCCATATCGGAAGGCAGCCTGGACCCACCCCGTGAAAGAAACCATGCAGTGCATATGTGTCCCAAGCCAACACAACATCGAACAAACACAACACATACGCATGTTGCAAGTGTAAAAGTGGGAGTGGGCAGGGATCCGCTTGCTGGAGTAGCACTGTGGACTCTCCACAAAAGAAGTGTGTTCGTGGAGCCCTGGCATAGGGATTCGATATTGAAAAGCCGTGCTCTCAGATACAATCGCATTCTGCAATTTCTCACACGCGAAAGCGACGTTCGTAAAGCCCACACATGAGTATTGCGTCTCGAAGCTGTCAATCGGATACTGTGCAATCTACGCGGCGAGTGCATACATACACCAGCATCGCGAATAACTGCTGTATAAGGAAGCCCTCACAAGATAGGATACTCACAGAACAACCACACAACAACGGACTGTGCGTCAAAAAAAATTCCGCTATCCGGAACCGATGTGGGCAGCATCAGAAGGCGTGCCTGTGCAAAACAAGAGCTACCATAGTGCATGTGAACTCACTGGCCACAAAAAACTGTCTCCATGTCGCCTCCAGGAGAAAAAATACTCCGAATGCCCTGGAGCGAAAGGCCGTGCGCGCTGACAGGATTATGCCCGACCCGAGAGGGAGATATATATATATATATATATATATACATATACATATATATATATATATATATATAGCGAGAGAGAAAGAGAGATATGCGTAGTGAAGAACACTGGGGTGGTGGTGGTGGGGGGGGGGGGGGGCGTGATGCCAACCAACCCGCGCAAGGGAGAGGTGAGGAGGGAGGAAGGTAGGTAGGTAGGGAGGGAGGGATAGTCAACGACCATTCAGGTAAGCTTGCCTCAACAGAACCATCACCGTGGAACATCCTCGGGCGACAAGTTTCCCCTTGGTCGTCTGTTTCATTCGAACGTGGACTTCTTGCCCTACCTCGAGAAGAAAGGGATATGCCTACCACCAACTTCCCCCCCCTCCCCCCACGCAAACCACGCCACATAACGTCTGTATACCAAAACTGGCCGCCGCACGCGCGCGGGATGAAGGAGAGCTTGTCGATAGTTTTTCGACATGCCGCCACACGCGCTCGATGAAGGACAACTAACTGGTGAATGGTGAAATTGAAGGGACCCAGGGAGACACGCACAAATAAATACAAATCCCAGGATCCACCATAGTTTCAGATATGTTCTAGAATTTCGTCTTCCCCCCACTTCCCATATTTTCCCATTCGTTCAGGGGAATCGACGATTAATTGTGTCTGTGTGTGTTTGTTCTCCTTCCGAATCGTGTGCTTGGCTTTGGCTTGAAAGTGTGGGCGAAGATAAACATCTGCTCTTTGTGGAGGGGACCAGGGGGGCACTCGGGGACCCAGGTCGCATCGAGGCCCAGTCGTGGCGCGCCAGCGTGCTCGCCGCTGGCACACGAGACTAAGCATTTTCTGGGTCCTCCGCATGAGCTCTTCAAGCTGGATCTCTGCCAGGCGGTTACTCGAGACAACGCCGCCACCGCTGCGGTCTTTGAGGTAAAGGTAGAGATTGTCAGCATGAAGAACTGGGTACGAATCTTCACAGATGCAGGAAATTGTGTCCACCATCGCCCATGGAAATTCCAGGAGGGATAGCGATACCATTCCACGGGATTGCCAGTGAGGGTGGAAGTCATGAGCGCGCTTGCGCTTAGTCATTACAGTCAAGAGTGATAGCAATGATGCGCGATAAGCATGCAGGCCCCTTGGGCGCCCATGCCGAGGCTTCTCGAGCGGGGTTGGCCATCGAAAGTGGTTCAGGATGGACCGGCGAGGCAAGGATGCAAGGGTACCACTGGGAACGTTAACTATCCCTCCGATAGGTTTCGACTGTAGTTGGGGGCAACGGCCGTCACCGACCACCTCCCGTGGCGACGTAATTCTCGGCGCCGATTGGGCGTTGGAGGCGTTGGAATCCTGACAATCTTAACTTAGCTGTGTCGGACATTTTCCCTCATTCCCGCGGGCGCGAAACTTTATGTCACCAGGCCCCTACACTCCCACCCCGGATGGTGGCACCCGTCACGTCAAAAAGGATGGAAGACACGAGCCACATGTCCGTCCTCATCTCCATCCTGGCCCTCCGTACCGAGCGACCCCAGGAGGTCTCCGCGGTGCTCCCCTGCCAGGCATCAGGTGGCCACAGGGTGCCAAGGACGTGTAATGACAATGTCGCAGGAGCAGGATGAGGATGAGGAGGAGGAGCAGGAGGAGGAGGAGGAGGAGGAGATTCCAGCGGAGATCCCCCCCACGACTGATGTCGAACCTTCTGCCGCCACTCGCGCCCGCGCCCTTCCCAGCTCAAAGCGGCGCGCTGGTGCTGGCGGGCGGTGGCGGCGGCGACGGGCCTGACGGGCCCGTCGTCCTGGCGCGGGCCCGCGCTGCGCCGCGCGCGCGGCGGCGGCGGCTTCCGCGCCCTCCTCGCCCTCTCCTCCTGCTGCAGCCTGCGGCCTGGCCTCCGCTACCGGTGGCTGGGCCACTGCCTCTCACAGCGCCTGGCGCTCGCGGTGAGGACGAAGGCCACCTGTTCCGTCATCGCCCCCGTGTCTCACTCATGGCCTTCTTTCTGTGCCTGCTGCCCTCGGGTTGCTCCCTCTCGCCCCACCTCCCCCCCGCGGCCCGCGGGGTCGCAAGCCTCTTTGCTCCACACCCACTCGGGGCCCGCGTTGGCGTGCCTCCCCGAGCCCCTCCTGTGCCGCGGGGGCCTCCGTCCTGTCGCCGCCCGGCGCTCTCGTGTCCTTGCCCTCGCACTTCGCACCTCCTCGCGTGCCCCGCCTGGCCGCGGGTTGGCTCTTCTGGCTTGTTTCGCGCAGGAACACCACTGGCGCCACCCGCCGCCAACCTGGCCCCTGCCTCTGCTGGCTGGACGTCAGCCTCTGCCTGCGCCTGGCGCGCGGTGAAAGGGGAAGGCCGCTTCCCTTCAGCGCATCCATGGCTCGAGGCCCTCCCTCGCTGCTTGAGCGCGACTGGTCTCGCTCCCTGTTGGAGCCTTCCGCCAACTCTGGGGGTCGCGAGCCTCCTTGCTCCCCCTCCCCACACTCGGGGCCCGCTGTGGTCGGCAAAACCACGCAAACAAACAGGCACACATCTTAGGTCGGTCCTGTCCCCCTACAGGGGGGTTTTGGACAAGAAATTGAACATGTCCAAGAATGCTCCAAACGATTCACAAACATTTTCAAAGAATCGTCCCCATACCATGTGTTCCTATTTTTGAAATTTCCTCCTGCCGACTTAACACAAGTCCCAACCGTCCCCATTATTTCTCATACTTTCTGGATCTCCGCCGTCCCCCCCCACTTCCCACAATTCCCATCCTTTCCTGGTAATCGACGCTTCACTGTGTGTATGTGTGTTTCTCCCCTCCCCCTCCTCCTCCTCCTCCTCCTCCTCCTCCTCCTCCTCCTCCTCCTCCTCCTCCTCCTCCTCCTCCTCCTCATCCCGCTCCTCCTCCTCCTCCCCTTCTCCTCCTCCTCTCCTCCTCCTCCTCCTCCTCCTCCTCCTCCTCCTCCTCCTCCTCATCCCCCTCCTCCTCCTCCTCCTCCTCCTCCTCCCCTCCTCCTCCTCATCCTCCTCCTCAACCTCCTCCTCCTCCTCCACCTCCTCCTCCTCCGCCTCCTCCTCCTCCTCCTCCTCCTCGTCCTCCTCCTCCTCCTCCTCCTCCCTCCCCCTCCTGATGTTTTTTTCCCAGGGCACAGCGACGGCTCCGAGCGCGGGAGCCTCCTCGCCGATGACCCCCCCGCCGCGCGCGCCCCAGGAGCTGCTCAGCAGCGAACACGGCACCGCAGGGCGGCCAGCGCAGACACCTGGCAGGGATCGCCCCAAACTAGGAAGGCACCAACTATACGCCAAGACCGATCCTGACCAGGATCACCCTGGGCCCAGGATCGGTGTATACGCCCTCCTGCCTTGGGCAAGAAGGCATATACACCGATCATGGGCCCAGGGTGATCCTGGGCCAGGATCGGTGTTGGTGTATAGTTGATGCCCTCCGACAAACACTGCTTCTCGTTCTTGATTCGTGTTCGCAGTTTCCCTCCCCTTTTGGGGGGGGGCGAGAGCGGGGCATAGCACAGGGTAGGGCCGAGAATCAGCTTGCGCAGCAGACTCTCCCGGCGCCTCCCGGCGCCAGGGGGCGCCCATGCAAGCAGCAGACGTCGTAACCCTTCCTGTCTCTATCCCCCCCTTTCGTCGTTCGGCCCGAGTTGTGTATCCAATCTGCCTTGGCTGCAAAACGACATCGACTCGAGAACGGCCCACGAGATCGCCAGAGAACACCGTTTGGGTCGACCCCGGACGCCCCTGGACCCTGGGTTCCCCCCTCCCCGCCTCCGTCCTCGACGTTCGGCCCTCCATCCCCGCCCCTCCTCTTCTTCTTGGCGGCGCGCACATGGGGGTGGAGGGAGGGGGGAGGGCTTCTTAGAAGCAAGCTGCTTCTTAGAAGGCGCGGGCCTTACATCTTTAGATAAGGCCCGCGCCTTCGAAGAAGCAGAGGGGTGCTTCTAAGAACCCCATCCACCCTCCCCCCACCCTCCTCTGCGCGTGGCTGATCTCCTCTCCGGCGCACTGCTTGGGAGAGGAAGGGGGGCAGCAAAGGCGCAAATGGCAGACAGACGTGCCGCCAACCTGGTCGAGTGCCACGCTCTGGCGATATCCCCGCCCCATCCTTCCTTCGGCATGGCAGAAGGGGAGGGAGGAGGGAGGAGGGAGGCGGGAGGCGGGAGGCGGGAGGAGGGAAGAGGGAGGAGGGAGGGAGGAGGAGGGAGGGAGAGAGGGAGGGAGAGAGGAGGGAGGAGGGAGGAGGGAGGAAGGAAGGAAGGAAGGGAGGTAGAGAGGGAGGGAGGAGGGAGGGAGGGAGGGAGGGAGGGAGGAGGAGGAGGAGAAGGAGGAGGAGGAGGAGAAGGAGGGGGAGGAGGAGGAGGAGGAGAACCAGGAGCCCCCTGGCGAAGACGGGTCCTGGAGCCTGGAGCTGTCCATGGGACGAACTTTGCTGGCCTGAGTGGTTCTTTGGCGGGCATGTCCCCCTTGCATCCTCGAAAATAATGAAAATCGTCCCCTGACTGTTTTCTCCACTATTTTCCAATATTCCCCCTGTAGAACGACTTGCACGACTTCACGATAGGGGGGGCTGGCGAAGGGGGGGCTGCGTCGACCTGGAATCGTCGATACATCGTCGATCGATCGGCGATAGGCCGCCGACAGTGCATCCGCACCTTCCTTGGTGGGGTGGGGCTATCGGGCCCCTTGTCGGCGATCAATGGGCGACTCGGGGTCGATGCATCCCCCTACTTGCGGCTATTGGACTAGAGGTTGATCAACCGTGGGGTTCCTGAAAGGTTGCTCAGTTGATGGTAAAGTCCATCAACTGTTAGAAGGCCCGCGCCGGACAACAGACACGGGCGGTCGTTCCAGTGCATCAACTGTTTTGCTGCGCTTTTCTGCTTTTCAGGTGGGGTTGCCCTCCCGTCGGCTCTCTGGCATCCTTGTTCTCCTCAACCCGTGATCTCCATCAACTGATCCGCTTCCTGGGCTCTCTCTCTGGGCTCTCTCTGGGCTCTCTCTGGGCTCTCTCTGGTCTCTCTCTGGCTCTCTCTGGGCTCTCTCTGGGCTCTCTCTGGGCTCTCTCTGGGCTCTCTCTGGGCTCTCTCTGGGCTCTCTCTGGGCTCTCTCTGGGCTCTCTCTGGGCTCTCTCTGGGCTCTCTCTGGGCTCTCTCTGGGCTCTCTCTGGGCTCTCTCTGGGCTCTCTCTGGGCTCTCTCTGGGCTCTCTCTGGGCTCTCTCTGGGCTCTCTCTGGGCTCTCTCTGGCTCTCTCTGGGCTCTCTCTGGGGGTCTCTCTGGGCTGGGCTCTCTCTGGGCTCTCTCTGGGCTCTCTCTGGGCGCTCTCTGGGCTCTCTCTGGGCCCCTCTGGCTCTCTCTGGGCTCTCTCTGGGCTCTCTCTGGGCTCTCTCTGGGCTCTCTCTGGGCTCTCTCTGGGCGCTCTCTGGGCTGGCTCTCGGGAAGGAGGAGGAGGAGGAGGGGGAAAAGAAGAAGGAGAAGGAGGAGGAGAAGGAGGAGGAAGGAGAAGGAGGAGGAGGAGGAGGAGAAGGATGGAGGTCCATCAACTGGCTGCTGCGCCGCCTCGGCCTACACGAACGGCGGAGACCCAGACCCCACACCCCAGGCCCAGAGCCCAGACCCCATGGCCCAGACCCCCAGGCCCAGACCCCAAACCCCAGGGCCTAGGCCTAGGCCTGGAATGTGGGGTCTGGGTCTCCGCCGTTCGTGCAGGCCGAGGGGGCGCAGCAGCCAGTTGATGGACCTCCATCAACTGACTCCTCCTCCTCCCTCCTCCTCCTGCTCCCTCCCCCCTCCCTCCTCCCTACTCCTTCTCCTGCTCCTTCTCCTTCTCCTGCTCCTCCTTCTTCTGCTCCTCCTTCTCCTTCTCCTGCTCCTCCTCCTCCTGCTCCTCCTCCTTCTCCTCCTGCTCCTCCTCCTCCTTCTCCTTCTCCTGCTCCTCCTTCTCCTGCTCCTCCTTCTCCTCCTTCTCCTTCTCCTCCTGCTCCTCCTTCTCCTCCTTCTCCTCCTCCTCCTTCTCCTTCTGCTCCTGCTTCTGCTCCTCCTCCTCCTTCTCCTTCTCCTCCTTCTCCTCCTCCTCCTCCTCGGGTCTGGGCCTGGTCCCGAGAACAACCTCTGAGTTCGTGCGCCCAAGTCCATGAACCTGCCTCTGAATCACCCTGCCCCGAGAACAACCAGGACGCCTTGCGCGCCGATTGCCCTGGGGCGCGGGTTACTGTCAACGCGTTCGTCCGCAGTCCCCACCTCATGGACCCTCCCTGCCTGGTGACTGAGCCCTCACTCCTTACCTCATCGTTGGCTGAGCCGAGGTAAGGCCAGGCTTCGAGCGAGGAGACGCAGCAGCCAGTTGATGGACACAGAGCACATCAACTCGCAGGCACGCCAGTTGATGGACTGGCATGGGATTCACCAACTGGTCCTAGTGCATCAACTGTTTTGCTCCGCTTTTCTGCTGTTCGGGCGGGGTTGCTCTCCCGTCGGCTCTCTGGCATCCTTGTTTTCCTCAACCCGTGATCTCCATCAACTGATCCGCTTCCGCCCCTCCTCCTGCTCCTCCTCCTCCTCCTCCTTCTCCTCCTTCTCCTCCTTCTTCTGCTCCTCCTCTTCCTTCTCCTCCTCCTTCTCCTCCTTCTCCTGCTCCTGCTCCTGCTCCTCCTTCTCCTGCTCCTGCCCCTGCTCCTCCTCCTTCTCCTCCTGCTCCTCCTCCTCCTCCTCCTCCTTCTCCTTCTCCTCCTCCTCGGGTCTGGGCCTGGTCCCTGCTGTGGAGTCCTGAGCTTGCCAGGCTAGTGCGTAGCCTAGCCTCGCGCCTCCTGTGTCCGGAACCCTCCCTCGTGGCTTCCTGGTCCCCCCCAATGGCAACCTCCATTGGGTATTATCCCGTAGAGCCGTCTGGCTTTACAGGAGGGTTTCATGGGGGCGCCACCCCCACTCATTGTCGCCAGGAACTTTTCGCCCAAACCTTGGAGAACCACAGGCCCCCAAAACAAGGACGCCCCTAACAAGCCTGGGTTACCACGGACCCCCCCCTCAAACACAAACTTCAAAACCACGACGACGACGACGACGACGACGACGACGACGACGACGACGACGGACGACGGACGACGGACGACGGACGACGGACGACGGACGACGACGACGACGACGACCACCACCACGGCAACGTTTCCCTGGCGCACAGCGAAACGGCACCAGGGAGTTATACCATTCCGCGGGGTAGGTCCCCGCGCGCCCCGCTCACCTCTGAAGGCGTTTGCGCTGTGCCAGTGCGCAGACATCTGCCGAACGACAAGAGTTGGAACGGACCAGCCAACGTCTGTTCCAAACCCAAGTCGATGGGCAAATCCCCATGCACTGGTAAAGCCCAGACGCCCGACCTCTACCAGCGGAAGACGCTCATCTGCATGCCATTGCAGGAATTCCGCAAGCCGCTCAAGTACACCTTCAAAGGTGTTTGCCACGCGGCAGTTCGTGGACATTTCTCATGGGCTGGATTCGAGGCACACACCCGCGCGCACTTCCACGTTCAGTTCCTCGAGTGCACGGGGTGCGTCCCCGATCCCAAAGTCCATGCGGCTATGCCCACAAACTCCCCTATGGCAGACACCCGACCTTGTCGTGCACCTCCTTGGAGTGGTGCAGCTGCTGGTGGACGGCCTGCTCCTCGACCTTGAACTGCTTCGCCCTCGCCGAGAACTCCTTCGAGAGGATGTTTCGCACGGCCCGCTCCCCCGTACTCCCGAAGGGCACGTTGAGCACCTTGGTCATGAAGGCGTTCTTCTTGGTCCAGTACCCAGGGAACAAGGTGAAGCAGACACCCGCGCCTTGTTAGGAGTCTACATTCCAACGGTGTGTGCAGTCACGCCCAACAGCCGAATTGAAAACAGGCTGCCTTTATCATCGGTCACCCGCGTGCATGCGTTCAGTTCCTTGTGCCCGCGAGCGCCGACATCCGCATTCGCACGTTCAGTTCCTCGCGTGCGGAAGCCAGCCTGCTCTCAAGTCAGTTCATGGGCGCGACTCCACGCAGTGTTGCAATGCAAACTCCCCGCCTGGACCGTCCTTCTCGTCCGTGAACGTCCTGTCGAAGCGCGCGTCCGTGCCCAGGCTTGCCATGAGCACTGGGCGGTGGCGCTTCAGGTAATCCTCGTAGAGGTCCTGGTGAGAAGGGAGGGGAGAGGAGGAGAAGGATGGAGAGGGAAAACGGAGGCAGTCCTGAAGCCGCTGGCAGAACAGCTTGCCAACGTCGCCCTTGTTCCCGATGGCAGTATCCTGGGTCCACTTGGTCTTGTTAGACTGAGAGTCCATGAGGATCACGTAGTTCCCCGCAGGCATCTTCGGAGGCAAGCGGGAACCCAGTTCATTAGGGCAAGCCCATAAACTCATGTTCCATATGGAACCCATTTTCCCTTCACACACAATCGCCTTCCGAGAGTTCATGGGCCAGGCCCGAATGAACCAGTTTTCTGCTTGACTGTACCTTGTAGGCGGCAATGTCCCAGTTGACGACCAGCTTTCTCAGGTCGCTGGTCCTCTCGCACGTCCACAGCAGGAGGTAGCCCGCGAGCAGCTGCTGCTTGCGCTTCGCAAGCGCGAGCTTCACGGCCTCTACCTTGTCCTTCTCCACCTTCTTGTTGCCGTGCGTAAGCTTGGCGAGGTCGTACTCGAGCCGCTGAACCTTCTCCTCGTGCAAGCTCACATGCGCGAGCATTGTCTCCAGCGTCGCCTGCGGCTTTTTCACCCAGTACCCGCCCTCTGGCCTCGAGGCATCAGGTACGTAGATGTCGCCCTTGTGCTTCGGTACCGCGAGGTCCTGCGCCGTCTGGCCCGCCTTCGACCTGGCAGTGTCGAACCTCTTCTTGTACACCAGCTTCGCCTGTTCCTCCATGCCTGGGACCACGAAGCAGGCCACCAGGGAGTTCAAGGACTGCTTCACGGTGTCAAGCCACGCCTTAGACACCGCGCTGACCTGGCCTGCCTTGTTGGACAAGGGAGTCTTCCCCAGATGATCGAAGTGCTCCTCCAAATTTGTGATCTCCAAGTACTCCTTCACTGTTTTCCTCTGGTCCCCGTGCTTCTCGTCCGTCCACTGCACGAGTTGCATGAAGCGGTTGAAGTACTCCTGTGTCGGCTATCGTAAAGGCAATTCTATCGAGTGGAGCCCATGAACTCCCGAGCTTGGAATCCTTGCGTCCACTCTTGGGTGGCTCAGCCCCCTGTCCCGCAGAGGAGTTCATGGACACTATCCGATGCACTGCCTTTGCAACACCCTCCCCTCGTTAGCAGTGCTCTCGCCGAGCTTGATAGAGCGCAGCTGTCCAAGCTCGCTGTGCCAGGCGCCCGCCATGTACCAAGCTTTCTCCGTGTCCAAGTGGGTGGACTTGCTGCGCTTGGTCCTGTCGGGCGCCTTCCTGCTGGTCGGGTACTTTAACGAGGGCGGCACCAGCGGGTCGTTGATGACGGCGGAGTCCCCGTCTGCCTCCAGGGTCCGCTTGCCCGCCAAGGCCGGCGACTTTCCCTCGGTTTTCTCCCTCTTGTCCTGGCTGCGACCCTGACCAGGGCACAACGAAACAAAGTTCGCCATGCAAAGCCCATCAACTGACTTGCGCACGACGTCTGGCTGTCTTGCCCGCCCCCCCTTTCCGAAGTCAGCTGATGGGCTTTTGCCTGACGAACTGTGTTTCTTTGCGCCCTCAGTCCGTCTTCTTCACCTCCACGTGTGCCGCCACGTGCATGATGACCTGGTTCTTCCCCTCCAGGCTCCCGCGCTTGTTCCTCCACTGCAGCGGGAGCCCCTGGTCCTTTGCCCAGGTTTCGTCCACGAGGTCGTAATGGTTCACGCCGTTGTACCACAGTGGTATCGCCGGCTCGTCCCCATGCGTCTCCGCTCCGTACGTCTGGGTGCACACCGTACCAGTGTTCCAGTTGGCGCAGAAGACGACCACTGGATGTTCGTAGAACTCTGCCAGCTTCATCAGCATGGGGGCGTCGAAGTATTCGCCGTCCTTCCCCATGCGTTCCACGTACGCCTCCCAGTCTTCCCCATTCTCCACAGCCCCGCGAATCTGCAACCCAGCCTCGTCGAACCCCGTCTGCTGCAGCTCCAGCTGGCAGTTCTCGCGGATTATGGCGGCACCATGCGCCTCATGAGCCTTCCAAGGATTTCCCAATCGATCACCAGTTCATGGACTGGTGCTGACGAACCGTGGTGGGCGGTTGGAACATCCCTGTACCTTCTCCTCCTTCGTCCACGGGAGCCCTGTGGACTTCACGTAGCGCATCTTGCGGTACGGGTCCTTCTGCCACTGGTAGATTGCGCGCGCCGCGCAGTTGCCGTCCCCATATACTTTGAAGACCGGCACAGAGGTCTCGATGCGCTTCTGCTCCAAGGCCCCGCCCTTGGTAGGGAGGGAGATGGCACGAGAGTTCATGAACCCCACGTCCATGAACTGACTGTCAACACCCGCTCTGCGAACGGCATTCTCAGCGCCCGTCTTGGTCAGTTTATGAACGTGGGGCTCGCGGACTCCCTGTTCCATGATCCGCCCGTCCTTGATCACCGAGGTCTTCTTATGCTTCTTCAACTTGGTGAGCTCCGGCACAGATGTCTCGATGCGCTTCTGCTCCAAGGCGCCGCCCTTGGTATGGAGGGAGATGAAACGAGAGTTCATGGACCCCACGTTCATGAACTGACTGTCCACACCCGCTCTGCGAGCGGCATTGTCAGCGCCCGCCTTGGTCAGTTTATGGACGTGGGGCTCACGGACTCCCTGTTCCATGATCCGCCCGTCCTTGATCACCGAAGTCTTCTTCTGCTCCGGCGCAGAGGTCTCGATGCGCTTCTGCTCCAAGGCCCCGCCCTTGGTATGGAGGGAGATGGAAGGAGAGTTCATGGACCCCACGTCCATGAACTGACTGTCAACACCCGCTCTGCGAACGGCATTTTCAGCGCCCGCCTTGGTCAGTTTATGGACGTGGGGCCCACGGACTCCCTGTTCCATGATCCGCCCGTCCTTGATCACCGAGGTCTTCTTCTGCTTGGTGACCTTCAGCTGGACGCGGGTCGCCTCGGAAGGAATCCGAATTATCACATATTTCCGTTTGGGAGTTCATGCACACGCGCCCAGGAACTCTTTTCCCAGTCTTTTGTTACTGTGCCCCATTCCGCCAAAGGGCCCCAAAGCACGTGCGCACAAACTCGTTACGTGAGCGTTTGCTTTGTCAGAACCCGTCACATCGATGGGCGCCCGCAGGGCATTGTACAGCTGCAAGCGCATAAGCTGCTTGCGTCCGCACTTGCCAGCCATTGCTGATGCCCCGAGAACTCTGCTTAACCACCCTTGCTTGATCCGAATTGCTTTCGGTCGTTCCCCCCATTGCGTCTGCGGCAAATTCGAAGACACGAGCGCTGGACTGCAGCATGCCAGACCAGACCAGACTAATTAATTAGCTCATTAATTAGCTCATTAATTAGCTAATTAATCAATTAATCAATTTTAGCTAATTAATTAGCGAATTAATTAGCTAATTAATTAGCTAATACTGGCATGGGATTAACCAACTGGTCCTCGCCGAACTATTGGATCATGCCTTTTCTCGGCGCCCTCGACAGTTGATGGGCGCTCATCGTTGGCTGAGCCGAGGTAAGGCCAGGCTTCGAGCGAGGAGACGCAGCAGCCAGTTGATGGACACAGAGCACATCAACTCGCAGGCACGCCAGTTGATGGACTGGCATGGGATTAACCAACTGGTCCGGCGCCCTCGACAGTTGATGGGCGCTCATCGTTGGCTGGGCCGAGGTAAGGTCAGGCTTCGAGCGAGGAGACGCAGCACCCAGTTGATGGACACAGAGCACATCAACTCGCAGGCACGCCAGTTGATGGACTGGCATCAGATTAACCAACTGGCACCCAGTTGATGGACACAGAGCACATCAACTCGCAGGCACGCCAGTTGATGGACTGGCATCAGATTAACCAACTGGTCCTCGCCGAACTATTGGATCATGCCTTTTGTCGGCGCCCTCGACAGTTGATGGGCATGGAAGCAGACAAATTAGTCAGTCGAAACTCACAAAAAACCGTGCGTATTGACCGCGCGGCTGCTCTGAACACATTTGCTTTTCTTTCCGGGTCAATCCAGTCGACGCGTGAAAACTCCATCAACTGCAACAAGGCGGCGCCGCCGCCCAGTTGATGGAGGGAGAATTTCCTTTTCTTTATATATAAACAGTTGGTGCACCGCAACTGCAAAAAATTACTCGGGTCGGGCGAAAGGGGGGGATAGCAAAGGGGGGGTTTGAGAATCAGCTCACGTAGCTGATTTTCCCAGCGCCTCCCGGCGCCAGAGGCGGCCATGTATCGGGGAATGGGCCCCTCGGCGAGGCCGAAACCAGCTGCATGCAGCAAATTTCGTACCCCCCCCTTTTTCAATCCCCCCCTTTCGTCCGCCCCGACCTACGCCCATCCCCCCTATCGTTGGGGACGGGGTCGGCACTACGCGGCTCTCAGGCCAGTCGAGAGGGGGCGGGCAGGGGTGGCTGACCCCCGCTGGCGCCCCTTAGATCCGACGGCGCGAAGAAGCTCAGGTGCAGCCAACAGAAATCAAACCAAAGCCCTCCTGTCTACCCCACTTCTCGAGCCATATCTGTGAGCTCAACATTCGACGACTTGTTCGAGACGCGGGCCCCCGACCTCTCGAACGCTTCCCGGGGACGGGTTCCCCCGGGCTGTTTTTTTGACGCCCCTGAGGCCCGGCAAGGGCCCCGAGTGGTCCAAGACGACGAACAACGCCGACCTCGACGCCCCCGTGACGGCAGATGCCTGGGAGGGCCCCGGGCCCGAGACCGAGCGAACACGCCCGGCCCAAGAAGAGTGAGGCGCCAAGATCTCCAGGGCAACTCCCCAGACATCTGGCTGCTCCAACTTTTTCGATGCGCGGGCCCAGAGGTCTGGACCAAATGCCAAGGGCTGGCTTTGCGTCCTGAGTCGTCTTTGGACAGTCCCCGAGGCCCGGCGAGGGCCCCCAGAGGGCGAAAACGGCCAAAAACTTGCCGCTCCAATTTGTTCGAGGCGTCGCTTCTCTGCGTTGGGCCGCCCCTGCCAACCGCGCCCCGCTCCTGACCGGTCGGGCGACGGCAACTGCAGCAACGGCGGGAGAGCCCATAATCGAATCGATAAGTCGGATCGGCGATCGAAACGGATCGGATCGGCGGACACTGGCAGCCGAGTCGGGAAAAGCTGGCTCGGCGGAAATCGGCAAGGTAGGCCTCCACGGAGAACTCGGAGCCCACATCGGAAGCCCAGATCGAATCACATCGGAATTGGAGGCCATCGAAATTGGAAGCCATCGAATCAAATCGAAACTGGAAGCCATCGACATCGAATCACATCGAAATTGGAGCCCCCCGAAGTCGAATCAAACCTAACCAGAGGAATCGAGAGGATCCCTGCAGCGGCCCCTGACCAGAGGGGCCAGCCGCCCAGGCATTGCGCCGGTACAGGCCCGCCCCGCCGCGCCCGTCGAACAACCCCCTCCTGAATTCTCCTCCTCCTTCCTCCTCCACCCCCATCCTCTCCTCCTCCTCCACCTCCATCTCCCCCTCCTCCACCTCCATCCTCAACGACCTCCTTAATTCTCCTCCTCCTCCACCTCCATCCTCTCCTCCTCCTCCTCCTCCTCCTCCTCCTCCTCCTCCTGCTCCTCCACCATCCTTTCCTCCTCCTCCTCCTCCTCCTCCTCCTCCTCCTCCTCCTCCTCCTCCTCCTCCTCCTCCTCCCTCTCCTTCTCGTCCTCCTCGTGCGAGCGACGATCAAGAACGGGTCTTGCGCGAGATGACGTAACGTCCTTACGCGGCGGCTCACGCGGACCGCCAGCGCGGCACGTTACATTGGGAACGAGGGCGCCTACGCGCGAGCTTGCGCGGGCAGCTTACGCGCCAACGTCGGCGAAGACGACCCCGTTTTCCTTCGTGGCTCCTGTGTCACCGCGCCGTTTGTTCTCGGCGCGCCCGAAAAGACGACGCCGACAACACGGCAAACCCACGGCAAGCCCACGGCAAACCCACGGCAAACCTGCGGCAAACCCACGGCAATCCCTGCGCCCGACCCTGACCTTCCAGAGTGTCAAAAAATAACACTCCAGACCTATAAACCTATCTGGACTGCCTCAAACCTCGACAGAAATTAGGAAGTCGATGTCCTGGTGCTATCTTTTAGCCCTCCTGGAAGGTCAGGGGAGGAGGCGTTTACCCTAGTGGCCGTGGAGCCCTCCCCAAGACAGACGGCCGCGCGTCGGAACAGACGGCGCGGCGCGGCGACACGTCCGAATGACAACAACAGTGTTCTTAGAACACAGAGCCGACGTGCCAAGACGAGAGAGCCTCAGTCAGAAACGTTCTGAGAACATGACGCGCAAACCGCGCACAGCTCCCAGGACACTCTCTGGTGGGCCTATAGAGAGGCACGATACATGGTCCAGGGCTTGCCCCCCCCCCCCCCCCCCCAATGCTGATGCCATTGGGCCCCCCCCCCCGCGCGATGGTCCCCCCCGCCCCCCCCTGTGGGCGTGGCGTGGTGCTGCGCTGCGGTGCCCCCTCCCCCCCCTGCGGATGTGGTGTGGTGCTGTGGTGGTTCAGAGGTGGGCGTGGCGTGGTGCTGCGTTGCGGTGCCCCCCTCCCCCCCTGTGGATGTGGTGTGGTGCTGTGGTGGTTCAGAGGTCGTCGTCGTCGTCCTCGTCGTCGTCGTCGTCGTTCTCGTCGTCCTCGTCGTCGTCGTCGTCGTCGTCGTCGTCGTCGTCGTCGTCGTCGTCGTCGTCGTCCTCGTCATCGTCGTGGTCGCCGTCGTCATCGTCGTCATCGTCGTCGTCGCCGCCGCCAGGCGTCGTCGCCGCCGCAGCCGTCGTCGTCGTCGTGGTCGTGGTCGTCGTCGTCGTCGTCGTCGTCGTCGTCGTCGTGGTCGTCGTCGTCGTCGTCGTCGTCGCCGTCGTCGTAGTCGTCGCTGTCGTCGTCGTCGTCGTCGTCGTCGTCGTCGTCGTCGTCGTCGTCGTCGTCGTCGTCTGTGGGACCATACCATCTGGGGGGGGGAGGGTGGGCCCGAGGAATCCTGGGACCATACCATCTGGGGGGGGGGGGGGCCCGTGGGCCCGGAGCCCGGGACCATACATGGCATAAGCATGAACTTTCGGAGCTCCGAGCGGATTTTCGGGATCAGCGCTGGACCCCATACACCACACTTCCTGGCGCGCTCCGCGCGCCAGGGGCGCCGCCGGGCCGGAGGCGCCGCCAGGGAGGCCCAGCGCAGATCAAAAAAATCCGTGTGCACTTCTGAGGAAGTATGTTCATGCCTCTGTCTTCGATCATACACGTCGGTCGGAAGAAGTGGGTACAGTAGAAGCAGGATTCGGAATAGGCGTTGGAAATAGCTTGGGTTCCCGCCCGCCCCCAGAAGGAGGGAAGAGGGAAAACGGCTAGACTCTTGAAGTAGGAGGGCGCCCAACGTAGATTTGTAGCTGGGCATCTCAACACACCTACCTCCAACAGCCGGCGTGTGTACGCAAGCCACGCAGGCATCCGGCTGCTCCAATCCTTTCGATGCGCGGGCCCCAAGAGGTCTGGACCAGAGTTCCCTGGGGCCAGCTTTGGGCCCCGCGTCGCGCGCCACTTGCACAGAGGCCGCCGGCGGTCGAGCTCCGAGGCACGGTAGCCGCTCCCAGACATGTTCAAGGGGCACAAGGACACACAAATAAATACACACAAATAATAATGAGACCGTGTTTTTCCAGCGGAGAAGATCTGCTACTATCTGACAGGGTTACAACACACAGCTGGGACGACGTGAGATCGTTAGAATCACACGTCCAAGGCATTCTGCAAAGCATTGAAGAAAAGGGATGGGAGAACATTGTTCGAAAGGGCGGGTGCCTTTTGACGCTTGAGCCCGAGCGGTTGCGATGAGCAACGCGGGGGGCCAAGCCTGGACACGACACCCGAAAACCTTTCTCATCATTCCCGTGCACGCACTAACATAATGAGACCGTGTTTTTCCAGCGGAGAAGATCTGCTACTATCTGACAGGGTTACAACACACAGCTGGGACGACGTGAGATCGTTAGAATCACACGTCCAAGGCATTCCAAACATCCCGAATTGAAAAGGGTTCACAGGGGCGAAGGAGGGGAAGAGAGGGGGGGAACAGCGAAAGCACTTAAGGCCAGAGCCTTATCGGGCCCCAGTACGAACGGGGCCGCCCGAGTTGTACGAGCAGGAGGCGTGCTTTTTAGCAGCGAGAGACTTACCTAGAGCAGTGGCCAGGCGAGAGGGGTAAGGCTGGGCAGTAGAGGTCCACAACACATTCTGGTCATTGCGCCCACTCAGCTCGATATGACGGCGGAGAGTGCGAGAGCACATACCAGCTTTTCCAGTGCACACTCTGTCTAAGGGGCAGGTGTCTTCAGGGTCCATGTTGCCGCAGACCAGCCATGTTCTTTTTCGCCACGGCGTTCCCCATTGACAGAAATCTGTAAGTCGCCATTCAGCGCGGGCCTGACTACACAGAGCAAGTATCTCTGGGATGAACCACAGGCGGGACGTTGACGGATTTTCAAGTATCCAAGGAATCTTAAAACGATTGAGATGTCTAAGAATGCGAAGTACAGCCCGAATTATTCTGTTACCAGTCTCGAGTGAGGCTCGGTCACGATCGGTAGCATTAGTAAGGTCGGTCCCCCACGGTTGGGTGCGTGAACGTATCTGACAGGTCCTATCCCGAGCGATAGTCAGCGAGGTGCACGGGAGGGCAATCATGGCGGCGAAGACCTTGCCGTCACGGATGTCCGAGAGCAGCAGCCTGAGCACAGCCGGGTCGGTGATGTCATGGTGGGGACCGTGGATGATGTCCCAGGCCTTCGCGGAGAACCCCAGTTGCATCACCGCTCGAGCAACCTTGCCCGAGCCGGAGAACAGGTCGGCCATGTAGGTGCCATCCTTGGCTAGCCGCGGACGGGCGGTGGCTTTGGGGCACGCTCGGGCGACCAGAGGAACTCGACGAGCTGGTCCTCGCACAGGCGCATGTGCGCCTGTATGTCGGCGGGAAGTTCGTTCCAGAAGCTTCCGAGGCGGGCGCTCTTCTCGTAGCGAACGAGGCTCTTCCAGCTTTTCCACCTTCCGCGCTTCTGACACTCCTCCTGGCTGCGGTCCGGCTTGAGGCGATCTATCGACGGCCCTGAGTGTCTCATCTGGTAGGGTACAAGGTGCGGCATGCCCAGCATCTTGGCCACAGTCTTGAACTCCGCCAAGAAGGTGAGATAGTCGAAGGACCGCAGCCGGCCGCCCTTGTCCTTCAAGGCCTGGAGGAAGTCGTGCACCCACGGCAGCATGTAGGCTGAGTCGATGATCAGCGAGTCGTCCGCATCCCCCGTCTTGCTCCTTTTCTCCCCCTCCGAAGGATGCAAAAGGAGGCTCCAGTACTGCGACACAGGCGAGGCTGGAGCCACCAGGTTGTCCGAGGTAAGGTTGAGGAGCTCCGAGGTCCTGAGGTAACAGCTGACTCCGATCATCGCGGCGAGCCCCATGGCCAGCATGCCCCGCCTTGCGAACTCCACTGCGATGCCACACCAGACTGGCAGGGGAGCGGGCTTGCGGGAGCGCCCTGGAGTCAGGCGCCTCCATCCCTTCAGGCAACGCCAGGCTCTTGGCATCTTGCTGATACCAACTCTCGAGAACTCGGGTGAGCGGGCCATCACCGCGGCTAGGAGCTTCTCGCCCCTGAACGCCTGCTCGCCCCGGAAGAACATGTGGTTCATGTACTCTACCAGGGCGGCGTCGATGAGCGCGGACGTGGTGGTGCGCAGCTGCCGCAGGTAGGCAAAGTCCACGAACCCCTGCAGCTCCATGACGTACTGGCGCTGCGTGCGCACCGAGACAGCCATCTCCTCCAGCACCGACGACTGCGGCGGCAGGGTCTCGGCTAGCTGCAGGTACCTGCGCGCGCGCCGATCGGCACGCAGGGTGCGGACCCGCTGTTGAGATGACCTGCCGTCGGCCCCCCTCTCCATCTCGTCGGCCGTAGTAGTGCCATCGCTGTCCACGTCGGCGGCCGCGGCGGTGGCAGCGGCCGTGACTGCTGCTGTAGCCCACGCGGGCCCCTTGGCCGCTAGCGTCTCCAGAGACCCCTTGGCCGGGGGCATTGGTTGCCCCAGCTTCGAGCGAATCTCCGGTCGCGGGAGGGTACGTGTCCTCGACGGCCCCGGGGTCGCTGAAGGCGGACAGGAAGTCGCCGTCGGATGCGTACTGGTCGTCGTGCGCCGGCTCTTCTGGCCCGCGATGTTGTGACTCGGCGCCTCCAGGGTGCGGGTCCGCTTCATGGCAGTCGTGGAATACGGTGCAGGCGAGGGGATCAGGGGTGTCGAGCGATCCTGGATCTTGAGCCACGACGTCGTCGGATCGAGGTAGATCCGCAGGCTGAGGCAGGACTTCACCGGGTCCGTGTCCATCAGCCACCAGGCGAGTGAGATCCTTCGTGGAGTCGTAGTTGGGGTCGTAGATACGGGACCCAGCGTCGCTACTATTGAGCTCTGAGGGATGCCACCTGAACCCAAATCGAACCCCTCGGGCCAGAGCGTAGGCCGCGATCCGTCTGATCTGCACCAAGAGCCCGAAGCTGCGGGCCCGAAATCTTTCACAGGCTAATATCACCGACATATTATCTCCCAATAACAATACTCTGCAGAATCCACCTGGAACACAATTACAAACTCTTGCGACAGCTTTGACCAGGACGCGGGCCTCAAGAATCAGGATATCCTCGGAGTAGGCCCACTTGCCATGCAGAATCAAGCGCCACCGATCCCCGTGGAGGAGGGCCCCAGGAATCTCAGGGAAGTCCTTACGCATCTCCCAGGCACCCGCCTCCCGAACGTCCGAGGGGTCACGCTCCTTCTCGTCATCGACCTGCCATCGAGCGGTGGTGGGTGAGTAGACAAACCCCGCGGCAGCGAGGGCACTGGCCCGAGCCGGCAACCCTCCGAGACGACGGAAACGAGATCGTTCGAGGATCCTGCCTTGCTTTTTCACCGTCGACTCTCCGAACTCGGAGCTGGCAATCCCCCAGCCGTACGGGCTGGCGTCCACGGACAGTACCTGCGCGAGCCACGGCCGATCCCACTCAGAGCGAAGGAGCGGCATCAGCCCGAGGAAACACTCGAGCTCCTGCCGTGCGGAGTCCCACACGTCGCTCTTGGCCCAGTACCGCTCGCGGATGAAGGTGTAGACGGTGTGCCACACGGACAGGGTTTCCCGGCACATCAAGCCGACGAATGTACAGTGGCCAAGCAAAACTTCGAACTCTCGCCCTGCCAAGCGTCGCAGGGAGAGGGCCCATCGGAGGGCCAGTCTGACCTTCCAGTAGCGCCGGTGGTTGACGAGGGTCTGGTGCTTCTGGCCATCGAGCGTCACTCCCAGCGCCTCGGCGGTGTCGGAGTCCACCGAGATGTCATGCATGATGAGGCCCGCGGCGTCGAAGGCCGCGATGGTATCCGCCAGAGCCCCCTTGACGTAGGAGGCGTCGAGCGACAAGAGCCCCACATTGTCGACGTAGACGTAGTGCCAGGAGGAGGTCGGGGACAGCACGATAGGGGGCCCCCGATCGGTAGCCACACAGCTCGACGTGACCGCGGGGACCCGTTCCACCAGGCCGAGGTTGGCCACCTGGGCGAAGTAGAGCGACCACGTCCAGCCCATGGGCAGCGCGAGGGCGCAAGGCCAGAGGTAGTCGTCGGCGCGCACAGACACCCCCTCCACCACCTGCCCGACGATGCCGAACTCCTTGGCCAGGCCGCCTGGGTAGCAGAAGTACTTGGAGAGGTGGTTGCCGAACATCACGCGGTGAAAACAGTCCTTCACGTCAGCTTTGCCCAGGAAGATGGGTAACGTGCCGGTCTGCTCCGTGTCGCACTCGATACGGCCCAGCCCCTCAGTAGACAGCAGCTCCACCCCAGGAGGGGTCACGAAACGTTGATTAGAGCGACGGCAGTCGAGCACCATCCTCATGGAGGCACGCTCCTTCTTCCACACGAAGAAAACACCTACGAACTCCTTGGGATCGCGGGTGAAGCCCACCAAGCCTTTCCGCTTCAGGTCCTTCACGAAGGTGGAGTATCGGCGGCGGCTATTGGCGAGCAGGGGGTCGGTGTAGGTCTTGATTTCGCCATTCGTCTCACGGTCAAGCTGGGCCTCAGCATCAGTCCTGATCATCTGCTCCTCTGCCTCTACCAGATACTCGAGGGCGCGCCCCGTGACCAGGGTTCCCACAGCCGGGGCCGTCGAGACGTCACAGGGAAGAGATACCGCGCCCCGTTGGTAGGGTGCCAGGGTAGTGTAGGCCGTCTCGGTGTCGTAGACCCCGCGGCCTCGAAGTAGCCCCTGAAAGGCCTCCTACGGAGAGAGGTCGGAGGGTGGATCCATGTAGATCTGGACCCCTGGGCGATTCGCACCAGCACCTCCTGTTGAAGTCGAAAACGGTATGGATGGACGTCACCTTGAGCACGACGGGCGGCCTCGCGATGCCCAGCGCCCCACAACCAATTAAGCGAACGCACGCACTGCCGCCAGTCCCTCACGAACCGGCGTTGGGCACGCCCCTGAAGGTGGATCCAGAGGTCCGCGACGAGGCTGGGGTTGTCGGGCAACGGGAAGATCTCAGCGGATCCACGTGCAAGCCCAGGAAGGCGAACGGCGGAGGTTGGGCCAGTCCCGCCGCCGAGGGTCATATCACTCATTGGTTCTCCGCCGCGGCAGCGGCGCCTTTGCCTCCCTTCGGGGCACCACGGCCCGGTCCTTTGGAAGGCTGGCCCGCCGCGGCGGCGACAGGTGCTCCGCGTCCAGCGGAGGGGAGACCGCCAGCCGCGACGGCGTCGGCAGCGATCGGAAGGTTGCGGGCTCGGACCCGCATGGACTCGACCTCGGCCTCGTCCTTGGCCCTCTTTGCCACGTAGTGCTTCAGCTCGGGCGCGACCATGTCCACTGCAGAACCCACACCGGAGTAGAGCCTCGCGTTGGCCCACTGCGGTCGGGAAGGGTCGCCCGAGTAAGCGTCCACGATACTCTGGATGCGGCGCGCTATGATCTCGAAGCTGACCAGCGACGGCATGTTGAGCTGGTCGTAGGTGCCTCCCACGTAGATGACCTCGCAGAGGACGGAGAGCTCGTGCATGACACGCTCGCCAGGCCCCAGGTTCTTCGAGCGGGACCAGAGGTCGAGCCACATCCTGATGTTGCCACCGTGCCGATCAGAATGCCTGAGAATATACATCACGCTAGACGGCCCCTCCACAGGGCTGTCGGCCCACACCGTGGGGTAGCTCTCCATGACAACGTTACGCCACGACTTGAATCGGACGTTCATGGCGTCAGTGTCCACCCACAGGGTGCGAACATCACCCGGCTCGGTGGCATCCACGGGGGCGGTCGGCTTGGCCGCCTCGCCGTGAGAGGGCGAGTGGCTCGGCACGATCCCGACACGCCGCCCGAAGTCCGCGGGCGTGCCGTCGGCGTCGCGGATCGCCACCTCGTAGGCCGAGGTCTTCATGGACGCGTAGTCGCCCACTTCCGCCTCGGGAACGCTCTGCACCGGCACCGTCACGCCGTTGATGTCGGCGACGCCGCGGTCACCCAGCCTGATCATGACGGATGCGTGCGGCACAGGGGTGCCCAACTCCCAGACCAGACCGGGCTCGCTCACGAGCCAGCGATGTCGCTCACCGTCGGCGGCCAGCGCGTCGCCACCCGCATCCTCAGCGCCGCCATGGGACTCGGCAGCCACAGCGCCCGCATCGGCGACAGGTGGGTTGCCTTCCCTGCCGGCGCGCCTCACCTGCTTGCCCTGGAGGCGGTGGCGAAGGAGTGGGTGCTGGCGGCCATCCTCCGACAAGAAGTAGGTCGGGTCCGACGGCACGCCGCGGTCAGGCTCGGACTCCCGCAAGGATGCCACCTCGGCGCGGGCCTCGGCGATGAGCCCGCGTAGCTCGTCGTCCGTCGGGAACCTCGCAAACTGCACGACCTTGGCCCCGTCGTCTGGCAGAGACCTCGGCGGCTGACCCGCCGTCATGAGGTGCACCTTGTCCCAGTCCTTCTCTTCCTCCACGTACAGGTCGCCGCCGCCCGCGTGCACGATCCACGATCCCTCGTGACACGGCCACACGATGACGCGCTCGTGCCTGAACCCAGGATCAGTGACGAACGACACGAGCAGCTGCGTCCCCGGCACCCAGTCTTGCTCCATTGTGGATCACACGGCGATGCGTCGAGTCGGGCCGTGCAGCACGGCGACAGCAATACAGCACGAAGATGACCTCGAAAATCCCGAGCCCCAGGCAGCCGGCGAGGGCGAGGTCGGGTGAGACCGCGAGGCCTCCCAGCCACGGCCACACCACCTCGATCGCCGCGGCTCCGTCGGGCGCGAGCCGCACTGAGGCCCCCAGCGGGGGCGGGGCAGGCGGCTCGGGCGCCGCCGACGACGGGCAGGTGCAGGAACAGGAGCAGTCCCACGGCGGGGGCTCCCAGCACCAGTCGACGGCCGCCGCGCGGCCTGGGCCTGCCGGCGCGGAGCGGCCAGCAGCGGAGCCGGCCAGCCAGCCGGAGAGCGAGGGGGCTATCACGGCGACCCAGGCGAAGAGTGCTACCTGGGAAGGCGTGACGGCCATCGAGCGACAAACCCGTGCCTTTTGACGCTTGAGCCCGAGCGGTTGCGATGAGCAACGCGGGGGGCCAAGCCTGGACACGACGCCCGAAAACCTTTCTCATCATTCCCGTGCACGCACTAACAAAGTATTCCCCATATTTTCCCATGTGTTCTGGGTTTCTGTCTTCCCCCCCACTCCCCATATTTTCGAATATGTTCTGGGCATCGACGAATAATTGTGTCTGTGTGTGTTTTTTCCCCTCCTGATATATGTGTATTTGTGGCTCTTCTTCTGCCGATGCGCCGTCCAGGCGCGGCTCTCGGGCGAGCGAGTGCGCGTCTCGGGTCGGGCGAAAGGGGGGGATAGCAGAGGGGGGGCTTGAGAATCAGCTCACGTAGCTGATTTTCCCGGCGCCTCCCGGCGCCGGGAGAGGCGCCCTTGCATCGAGGACTGGGCCCCTCCGTGAGGTCGAGACCAGCTGCATGCAGCAGATTTCGTAGCCCCCCCCTTCCCAAACCCCCCCTTTCGCCCGACCCGAACGGCCCCGAGGCCCGCCGAGGGCCCCTCCCGAGGCCGAGAGCGGCCCCCGAGCCCTGCCGCCCCCGCCATTCTTATCCTCGGGGCGCCGCCTTTCTTATCCTCGGGGCGCCGGCTCGCCGGCTCTGGAGCGAGGGAGTGCGCGTCGCCTCTGCGCGGCCCCGAGGCCCGCCGGGGGCCCCTCCCGAGGCCGAGAGCGGCCCCCGAGCCCTGCCGCCCCCGCCTCTCTTTATCCTCGGGGCGCTCCGGCTCGCCGGGCCCGCTCCATGCACGGAGGGGGAGGATGAGGGGGAGGAGGAGGAGGAGGGGGAGGGGACAATACAAAGATCGTGAGCAATATCTTCGATATATTGTCCATTATTGCGAGGAGACTCAAGATCTTCGGGCACGAGTTGCACCCCAAGAAGACCAAAACCCTGCTGCAAATCGAAGGACGTGCGAAACAGCACATCAAGGCGAATATCTTCCAGACCAATCCTGTCACTCTGCGCCGCGAGGAGGGCCAACCGCTGACCAGCATCGACGCTACCACAGCCGAAATCACGACCCAGGGACTCACATTGGGCAATGTAGTTACAAGCGACGGCAGCGAAGGGCCAAACCTAATGCGACGCATCATCGACCACAGATCTGCGGAGGGCCCCCTGAAGAAATCCATCTACCGACTGCCGCACGTTGACCTCAAAGCCTAGATCCAGCACCTCACAGCACCGGCGCAGAGCAAGTTGACCTACGACTGCGAAATATGGGGGCCAATGACGGTACAACAAAAGCAGAAGCTGCAGAGCCGACATATGGCGAGTCTACGAGCTGCGGCACGACAACAGCGACACGGAGCGGGACACCCGCACACCCTGGACGACGAGATCTACCTACTCTGCGATGAAGTCCCGATCCACATGTCCCTGCGACGACGCCGTCTGCTGTACTTCATCAGGATGCTGCATGCGGATGCGCCATTCCTCCACCAACTCATCGACGAGCTTTGGGCGGACAGCAAGGCATGGAACGCGCTTATCGCCGAGGACCTGGATTGGATCAAACGCTTCCTGCTGGACGACGAAGACCTTGGCAGCGACATCAGGGATTTCGTACGATGGGCACGGGCACAACACGAGCATTCCGCACAAGCCATGGTCACGCGCGCCTGGCTTAGGTACAAGTCATGGCAGCACGACGTATACCGACACCGGCTCCGGCAACGACAGCTACATCGGCTTGCGCAAGACTTCGGACTCACCACGCCCAACTTTGACGGACGCCCACCTACACAACACAGCGGCTACATCTGCTACGAGTGCGGCAAGGTCCTGAAGACACGAGGAGCCTGGAAGCGACACCGCACCATGGAGCACATCGGGTTTGACCTCCCTGAACGGCTCGCCCGTTTGACGACGTGCCCAGGGTGCGGGAAGGACTTCATCACGAGCTCGCGCATACTCAAGCACCTGAGGAAATGCCCCAGGTGCCTCGCCGTTCTTCAAGCGATTGAAGTCCCAATGGATCTACAGGAGGCAGCCGATCGACGAGATGAAGAAAGCGAAGCGGTGGCGACGAGAAAAGCGATGGGCCACGGAGCCACCAAGGCGCTTGTGCCTGTGCAGCAGATCATCCACATCAAGCTCGCCGACCACATCGACCGACACCAGCTCCAGCTTTCGCCGGCGCCGCCCGCAGCAGTGACTCATCAATCGGAGACGCCGTCAACAAGGACCTTTGCACCGCGCAGGCGCTCGGTCACCACGACCATGTTCTTGCTTCACCTCTTCTCAGGAAGACGCCGAGTGGAGGACTTCCAGCACCACTTCGAGATGCGCATTCGGGAATGCAATTTGATAGTGTTATCAATCGATGTACAGATCGACCCAGACAAAGGCGACCTTACCAAGCCAGACGCGATTGCCTTTTGGAGTGCCGCGATACGCCAAGGCAGAATCTTGGGCATCGTAGCGGGCCCTCCGTGCGAGACGTGGTGCTCGTCACGTTGGCACGCCACTGAGGGCAACGCCCCGCGCCCACTACGCACCCGCGACTTCCCCTGGGGCATGCAGGCAGCCAACCAAACAGGGCTCCAGCAGCTAGCACTGGCCAACGAACTTTACAGGACAGCCTTACTGCTCGTCACCACGGGTTTGCAGCACAACGTTTCCGCGATACTTGAACATCCAGCCCCAGCCACCTGGTGTCCTCAAGCACCGAGTAGCTGGCATCGAGCGGAAACTCAGTGGTTGCTGGAGCAGACGGACGTCCAGCTACACTACGCCGACCAGTGCCAGTTTGGGCAGGCTGCGCAAAAGCCAACGTGTCTGCTGGCGGTATACCTCAGTGAACTCACGCAAGAGCTCGGGGCAGTACCTGGTGGTCAACTGCGCCGACATCGTGGACACGACCGCGCTTGCGGACGCGACGGGCAGGGCGGCTGGAGGACTGCCCCCCCCTCAAAGAATATCCTTCGAGGCTGCGCAGGGCAATGGCAGCAGCCTTCGCAGCCCACTGGGGACAGCTTGCAGACGACGAAGCACTGCGGGCCGAGACACACGAGTACTACCACAGCTTTTACGCACCACTGGACTATTACACAGAGCCAGAACAACTGGGGCACGACTGTCACAAGGCCTGGGGCAGCCACCGCCGCTAGCACCAACTCGCCCCCCCCCCACCCGACCATGTTTCACTCTGCCCCCCCGCCTCGCCCTGTGCCTTTCCGTCATGCCTCGCCGACCAGCACGAGTCGAGTACCACAAGCTCGAGCACCACAGATTCAAGCAGTACCACGTTGACCAACACGACTGAGTCGAGCACCACAGGCTCGAGCACCGCAGATTCAAGCAGTACCACGTTGACCAGCACAACCGAGTCGAGCACTACAGGTTCGAGCACCACAGAGTCAAGCATTACCACGTGGACCAGCACGGCTGTGTCGATTACCGCAGGTTCGAGCACCACAGTGCCAAGCAGTAACGCGTTGACCATCACGATTGAGTCGAGTACTACATGTTCGAGCACCTCAGAGTCAAGCAGCACCCCTTGACCAGCACGACTGAGTCGAGGGCCACACGTTCGAGCACCACAGAGGCAAGCACTACCACTTTGACCAGCACGATCCAGTCGTGTACCACAGTTTCGAGCAACACAGTGTCATGCCAACACGTTGATCAGCACGCTGAGTCGTGCAACACAGGTTCGAGCACCACGGAGTCGAGCAGTGCCACGTTGGCCACCACGACTGAGTCGAGTACCACAGGCTCGAGCACCACAGCGACAAGCAGTGCCACGTCGACCAGCACGACTGGGTCGAGCACCACAGGTTCGAGCACCACAGAGTCAGGCACTACCACGTTGACCAACACGACATAGTCGAGTACCACAGGGTCGAGCACCACAGAGTTTGCAGTACCACTTTGACCAGCATGACTGAGTCGAGTACCACAGGTTCGAGAACCGCAAACATGACTGAGTCGAGTACCACAGGGTCGAGTACCACAGGTTCGAGTGCCACAGGTTCGAGCACCACAGGCGTCGAGTACTACCAGCTGATCGCGACGAAGAGCGTCTTCGACGACAAGCACAAAGGCGTCAGGACGCAAGTCCTGAGGAAGCCCCGAGTGCGTGGGAACACCTCAGGCAGCGTCGCCAAGTTTTGCAGGAGGCGTTAGGACGCAAGTCCTGGGGAAGCCCCGGATGCGTGGGAACACCCCAGGCACAAGTCGCCACGTTTTGCAGTATTGACGCAGGCAGCGATCGTACGTGCACATGTTCAGCGGTTACCAGCAAGCCAGACGGTATACGACCCCTACGACCACCGTGCACCACCGACCAACCACCACTCACAACCCTTGTATGGCCCACCACACCACCTACAAGTCAACGCTGCCCTGGTGAGGTAAGGATCAAACTTCGAGACGGGCTCGAAGGGTGGGGGGGCAGGACGAGTACTGCCCGCGCCTACCAGGGGGGATGGTGAGGGGCAGGGGGGGGGGGGGGTAGGACGGCCACTACCTGCGCCCCCGCGGTCCGCCCTAGCTCGCCACCCCCACCATCCCCATGGCGGAGACGGAGCTTACCCGAGCGCCCAAGGGGCGAAGCAGAGGGCAGCCGAGACATCCCTCACCGACAACAGAAGCAAGCACTAGGCCTGGGGTTCGCCCCCACCGAGGGCAATGTGACCCCTAGCCATAGCGGGACGAGGTGGGGCCGCCACGAACCCCACTCGAAGTCGGTGCATGGAGGCCTCATAAGTGCGCCCACAACCCACACCACAACACCAGCAACAAGCCGACCTCCCAACGACCCACCTACAAGCACGCACGACAAGCAACCACAAGGTCTGGGGTTCGCCCCCAACCGACCACCACCACCGCCGCCCGACCGACCAGCACGAGTACCACAGGTTCGAGGGCCGACCGAGTCAAGCACTACCACGTCAACCAGCACGACTGGGTCGAGTACCACAGGTTTGGCACCACAGTGTCAAGCAGTACCACGTTGACCAGCATGATTGAGTTGAGTACCACAGCTCGTGCACCACAGAGTCAAGCCGTACCACGTTGACCAGCACGACTGAGTCGAGTACCACAGGTTCGAGCACCGCAGAGTCAAGCAGTACCACTTTGACCAGCATGACTGAGTCGGGCGGGTACCACAGGCTCGTGCACCACAGAGTCAAGCAGTACCACAGGTTCGAGAACCACAGAGTCAAGCAGAGTGAAGCAGGGGGCAGCCTGCCCCGCGACGTGGGATACACAGCGGGCGCCGAAGGGTGTAGCCTGCCCCGCGCCACGTGGGATACACAGCGCATGGCGCCGAAGGGTGTATCCCCGTCCTCCACAGCGGCTGGGCTCAGCGCTCCGCGCTGAAGGGAGCCCAGCCGCAGCCGAGCGGCCAGCCTGGCCCTGGCCCACGAAGAGGCCGAAGGCCAGGCCGAGCGCCGTGCCGCGGGTGTTGCCTGACGCCCGCGGGCGCGGGCGCGCGCGGCGCCCGCCCAAGGGCCCTTTCGGGCCTCCTTTTTTTCAAACCCGGCCCCTCTCCTCTCCTCCGAGGTTTTTACTGGTCCCCGGTCCTCTCTCTCTTCCTCGGGGTCGGGTTCCCGGGGCCGTCGTCTGAGTGCCCGCATGGCCCTCGTGGGCTGCTGCGGCGCGCTCCGCGCTCCGGGCGCTCGTGAGACGCTGCTCGGAGCGAGAAACGCAGAAACGCATGAGGGGGAGGAGGAGGAGGAGGAGGAGGAGGAGGAGGAGGAGGAGGAGGAGGAGGAGGAGGAGGAGGAGGAGGAGGGGGAGGAGGAGGGGGAGGAGGAGGAGGAGGAGGAGGAGGAGGAGGAGGAGGAGGAGGAGGAGGAGGAGGAGGAGGAGGAGGAGGAGGCCGCACGACGGCGGGACGGCGGCGACGGCCACAACGGCGCCGCGGCGGCCCCCGCAGCTCGCGCCCGCCGGGCCGCGCGCGGCGCCTCTGCGAGCAGGCGCCTCTGCGGAGGGCGGCCGCCGTGCCGCCGCCGCCGCCGCCGCTGTGGTCCGCCGCGGGGCCCCGAGATCCCCTGGCGGCTCCAAATTTGTCGAGCCGGGCGTGTTCGCCCCAGGTCGGGGGCCGGCACCCTCACAGATCGACCTGGAGTTATTGTAATTTAACAAAAAATTGAATTTGAGGAGAAATACGACATTAGGATCATGGTACATCGGGTTTTCGGGGTCTCCTCCGTAAAATCTTTTATTGACTCTCAAAGTTGCTTTGTGATCAGCCTCTTCTTGACGTTAATGATAGAGCTCGGGAAACTGCACAGGAAGGTGGGGTCCGGGGGTCAGCTCGCGAGTTTCTGCGATGTTACATCGTTTTCGCAACGTCGGATCTCAGGGCAGGAGGAGGAGGAGGAGGGGATGAGCCGAGAACACGCAAGAGTGACCCCCGGTAAGAGTAACCTTTGGTGCGCGGCTTTCTGGAGGCCCCCATTGGGCCCACACCGAAGGTCACTCCGGCGAAAGGTCACTCTTACGTCTAGTCGAATGAGGAGGCCACGTCGCGGTGTCGCCGGTCATGCTGTGGAGCGCCCTGCAGGTGAGGAGACAGGCGTCGTGGCGGAGAGGCGGCCTGCAGCGTTTCATGACGAGGTGAGCGGTGGGCAACGCGCGCTTCACCCAGACCCCCGACGCCATGATTGTTTCGTGGCGTCGACCCCCCGAGGTCTCGACACACTCCGAGGACCGGCTCCAATCGGGGATCTTCTGACCCGGGTCAATCCAGATCCTGGTGAGCCAGGCCTGGCAGGATCCTGCACGATCCTGCACCCAAACCAGGGTCAATGCGAAGGATCCTGCAAGATCCTGCAGGATCCCGCACCCAAACCCGGGTCAGTGCGACCCTGGCCCTGCAGGATCCTGCAGGATCTGGCGCTCTGGCTGACCCCCCGTTTGCATTGACCCCCGTCTCTTGAGCCCCGATCCAAGCCGAAAGCCGCGAAAGACCGGCCGCCGTGATTTTTGCACAACGCGACGGGGTCTGGGCAGCTCGGCTCCGCTGCCCAGCGGATCGCCGGAGCGCAGCTCGCGGTGGAGTCCCGGGCCCGTCGGCGCCCTCGGCCCGCGCAGAGAGCGCCCCTGCTGCCATGACCTTCCAGGAGGGGTAAAAAGTAGCACCAGGACATCGACTTCCCACTTTCTGTCGAGGTTTGAGGCTTCCTAACTTCTGCCGAGGTTTGGGGCATTCCAGATAGGTTTATAGGTCTGGAGTGCTATTTTTTGGCGCTCTGGAAGGTCAGGGTGGGGGACCCCAGAGACGAGGGCGCCCCGAGGCGCCTCCGTGAGGCCCGGGTGCACCTCCCTTGGCGCGCGTGGGGCCCCCCCGCCCTCGGACCTGGCAGGCGCGGGCGCCAGGCATCTGGCGTCTCGAAGAGAAGCAGTCCGCGTCGTCCTCGAATCCCCCTCGGGGATCCTTTCTGCCGGGCCTCGGGGGCGTCAAACCCTGACCTTCCAGAGTGCCAAAAAACACTCCAGACCTAGAAACCTATCTGGACTGCCTCACACCTCGACAGAAATTAGGACGTCGACGTCCTGGCGTTATTTTTTTAGCCCTCCTGGAAGGTCAGGGAAGATCGGCTCGGGAGGAAGCGCTGGTCCTGGGGAGGTGGTCGGGCCGCGTCCCGCAGAAGCCGAGGCGTCGGGCACATCCGGGAAGGAGCGGGCGGCCGCCGGGTCGACGGAGCGCGCACGTGCATGCAGGGGCGCAGGCGCACCGCGTGGATCCGGGAAGCGTGGCATCCCCAACGCCAGCAAGAGTAGGGAGCCCACAGGGGACGTACGCGCCCAGCTATGCACACGAACACGGCCCCTCGATCCGCGAGACCGGCCGCGTGATACGAACATTTGCGCAATGCGTATACTCTCGAAACCAGCGTGTATTCGTGTACGTGTACGTCCTTTTGTCGCTCCTGAAAGAGGTGCGCGCGCCCTGCCGGGCGCACCGCAGAGGAGCGCGAGGGCGCCGAGTTCGCGGAGCGCGCGCGCAGACCCAGACCACCTCGGACCTCTCTTTCTTCACAGCGGGCGATGTCGCCTGGCCTTCTGGGGGCCCCTGCTGGGCCGGGCCTCGGGGCCGTCCAGGAACGACTGGGGATAAAAGCCCTGCCCCAGGCAGTGGGTCGAGACCTCTGGAAGTCGACGTTGCGACACGACCACGACATCGGGGGTCGGGGAACCGAGACATCCTGCGTCTCGAACCAAGGGGGTCGTAAGTCGTCATGGTTTTCTGCCTCTCGGGGCCCGCGTCTCGAAAAATTCGAAACGCCAGATCTATTGAGAGCGAGGGGGAGGGAGGAGGGAGGAGGAGGGAGGAGGAGGAGGAGGAGGAGGAGGAGGTGGAGGAGGGAGGAGGAGGAGGAGGAGGAGGAGGGAGGAGGGAGGAGGGAGGAGGGAGGAGGAGGAGGAGGAGGGGGGAAAGGCCACCGTCGGCAGTTCGTGGGCGGGGGGCCAGGCCCAAACAACCCACGTCTCGACTTTTTCGAGATGGGCCCCTTGGTGGTCTCCAAACCAGGTGGTGAGACACCCGGTGGTGACCCCGATTCTCCCCAAAAATAATTCTGGGTCACCACCGGGTTTGGGGACACGCGGTCGCCACGAGGTTTCGCGTTTCCTGGACCAGCCAGCGCTCGAAAACAACAACCCAAATCGCCCAAAACTCACCACCGGGTGTTCTCACCACCACGCTTGGGGACCATCAAGCCCCCGACCTCTCGACCACTTCCCCGGGACCGGGCTTTCCTCCCGAATCGTCGCCTGACGCTCCCGAATCCTGGAGAAGGGCCCCGAAAGGTCGAAGAAGGATGAGAAACCTTCGTCTGGATCGTTTCGGGACGTCAGATGCCTGGGATTCGGGGCGCGCTATTTTGAAGGGGCCCTGGGACACACAAATAAATGCACACAAATAAACAGATTCCCAATATTTTCCAATATTTTCTGGGTTTTCGTCTTCCCGCCCAATTTCCATATTTTCCCATATTTTCTGGGAATCGACGAATAATTGTGTCTGTGTGTTTTCTCCCCTCCTGATATCCATGAGGCCCCTGTCGGCGATCAGCGGGCGATTGGGAGTCCAGGAGTTGCCCTCCTGTTCGGCGGCGAGCCCCGGGGGGAAGTGAGAAGTGAAAAGGCTGGGAAGTCCCCCGGCCTTCTGAAAAGTTCCTTGCAGTCGGGGCCTTGACCTAAGGAACCCAAAATAAGGAACGATGCCCCTTTTTCCATAAGTTAACCTTCGATTTCCTGTCGAAAACATAAGGGAAGCCTGAGGCAAGCTGCGAAGCAATCAAGGATCACGGAGCCCCTCCCCAACGAAAAGGGTTCCTTCTTCAGGGCCCCGACTGTAGGCCTTCCCCGGAGACTTCTCAGAAGGCTCCAGGGCATCTGAGAAGTCCCGCCACCTCCTGAAAAGGCCTTCTCCTTCTCGTTTCCCCCCCTCGCTCGCCGCCGAGACTGAGGGTCGATGCGTTCCTCCCTCTGAAGTTGCCCCTGGGATCTGGGGTGCCCCGGAGCCTGGGCGACAGATCGCCCTCGAGCTCCGCTGGCGGCACTGGCGCCAGGCCGTCGCCACGACGGGGGAGCTGGGAGCGCCGCGGTGCCGCCATTGTTTGTTGCGCTATTCGGCGGCGACCCCTGGGGAAAGTCAGACGGGGCGGGCATTCTCGGAAGGCTCGGAAGTTCCCCCGGCCTGCCGAGAAGCTTGCGAAGACAGGCGAAAACTCCTCCGAAGGTCGGAGGGCTCTGAGACACCCCGCCGCTTTCTGAGACGGCCTTCTCCTTCTCATTCTCCCCCCTCGCTCACCGCCGAGTGATGAGAGGGAGGGTGGGAATGAGAAGGAACGCCGGTTCGTTCGTTCGACCTGGCTAACTCGACTTACACCTAACTGCTCATCTCCACTCTCTTCTACCCCCTCATGCTGGCCCTCCCCCCTCACCCCCTTCAACAAGCCCCATCTCCACTCTCATCCTCACCTGGCCTCGGACCATCGTCACTATCACCCCACCTCATTTTCATCAACAAAAATATCGTCCCCATAGCCCCCCATCTCCCCGCATCTTCGTATCAATCCTCACTGTCAAGATAGAAAAACGTAAACAACAACTTTTGGCGCTCCGGGCGGATTTCTTGGACCTGCGCTGGACCCACGGGGCGGCGCTGGAGGCGCCGCCGGGGGGAACCGGCGCGGATCCAAGAAATCCGCGCGGAGCGCCAACAGTTTATGTTGATGGTGTGTCTTCTTCTTCGACAACAGCCGCAGCCTGCGGTTCTACACAGACTTGGACCACAAAGACCCACCACATGACATGTCTTGGGCATATTTGCTTCACTTCCCACACTCACTGTCATTGTCATGACTCTCGTCCCCAACGCCGCCCATGCAGACTTGAACCACAAAAACCCGCCACATGACCTACTTCGGCGACGTCGCTGCTGCGTGTGCTTGCCTTGCCCGCACTGGGCCACGTCAGCGCCCGTGGGTGCCCCGGCGCCGCGGCCCAGCAGCTGCCATGGTCACCGCTGACGGGTCTGCTGGACGCGCCAGCCCACTCAGGTGACAACTATTGCGCCTCTGAGTGGCCTTTCTTCTCGTCCCCCCCGCGGCCGGCCGCCCGCTCCGCCCCCTTCCCACTCCTGCATGCTGGCCAATGAACTTTTCGGTGCCCCCGCCTAGCTCTATCGCTGGTGCAGCCAACTCCGGCCCGCCGCCGACGAACGAAGAGTCTTGGGCACATTTGCGTTACTTCCGCCGACTCCCGCTGGCGGAGCCGCCCCGTCATGCTTCCGCCGCCTTCCGCTGAGGTGGAGATGTCAACGCCGTCGGCCCTCCAAGGCAAGGCCCTCTTATTGAGTGCACCTATGCGAAGTGCTCTTCCTGTTGACCTCCAGCTCTCCTCGACTTTCTGAGGGCCCCTACGGTTCCCAAAGGTTCGACATCCTCCTCCTCCCTGCACATCGCTACGCGATTAAGCAATAGTCCCCAACAGTCTGCTCCTCCTCCTCCTCCTCCTCCTCCTCCTCCTCCTCCCTGCTTCTCCCGCCTCATGCACTTTCCCTGTTCCTCATGCTCTTCCACTTCCTCCTCCACCTCCACCTCCCTCCTTCTACATCCTCCTCTTTGTCCCTCTCCTCTCTTCAGGGAGATGACTGCTTGGAGGTCGGCGTCCCATATGTGGCACTGGATACGCTGTCACGCTGCGCCGGATGCGTTGCCTTCGTCCCGAATTATCCGAAGTTCCTAGAATAATGCTGAATTATCCGAAGTTCCTAGAATAATGGGCTGCAGGGAGCCTGGTGAGAAAAGGTCATCAGCTGGTGGGGCCATGACCTTTGACGGCCTCCCTGGGAGATCAGAAAGTACGGGCAGATCGGCCGATGATTTCTGGGAGTGGCTTTCACATGCCCACGTTGCTGAAATTCCCTGGCTCACCATGCCCCCCGTGGACTCCTGGCGGGTTCGAACCCACCACGGAGTGCGCCGACGGCCGCGCGCTCGCTGGAGCGGCGGCCGATGAGGGCCGCCTGGAACCGCCGGCGCGCGCCAACTGGCGAAGGAGGGGTGAGGAGGAGGAGGAGGAGGAGGAGGAGGAGGAGGAGGAGGAGGAGGAGGAGGAGGAGGAGGGGGAGGAGGAGGCGGGGGAGGCGGAGGCGGAGGAGGAGGAGGAGGAGGAAGAGGAAGAGGAGGCAAAGGAGGAGGCGGAGGAGGAGGAGGGAGAGGCTGAGAGTCTGAGAGGGTGTGAGCGCCCCTGCCTCAGAGCGGACAGCCCGAAGCCCGCACGGGTCGACGCCTGAGGTAAAAACAGAGCCACGGGTGCTTCGCGCGCCCAAGGTCCGGCAGAGGGCGGCGCCGCGTGGCGATACAGCGGGTGCACGTCTCGATGCCTCGTGTGCTTGAGAGGTCCCACGCGTGCTCCAGCTCCCCTTCGGCTCTTGGGCCCTTTTGGGGGGGGCCTCTCGACATGTTCTGGAGCGGGGGGGGGCACCGTGGATGCTCTCTGGGGCTCTGGGGGCATATCCAGGATCTTGGTGCATTTGCGGGAACGTCTTGGGAGCTTTGTGGGGCTCCCTTGGGGTCTGTTGAGGGCCCTCTTGCGGATTGGACACCTGGGGACCCTCCTCCGACGGATCTCAAGGGGAGAGGAGGCGGAATGAGGGCAACGATGGGGAGGACGGATATCTGGGAAGGAGCACAGGTGCACTCTCGCGCCACATCTGACTTCCTAAACATCCGTCCCAGCCCTGCCCTTTGCGCACAGCGTTTTCCGGATCTCCAATCCAAGTGTTATCCCCTCCGCAGGACGGGCACGCAAAAATCAAAGAAGGCACCTAGGGGGGAACACCTCCCGAGCACGACGTGACTGTCAAAACTCCACGGCGCGCGCACGACACGAATGAGATTTCGCGTCATCCCCCCAGCTGCCCGACCCCCTCCTTGTCTCAGGTCGGGCATGTCCCCCTACAGGCTGATTTTGGGGTGAACAATTAAACATACTAAAACATATATTCAACAATAACCGAAAAATGCTGCACAAATCGTCCCCAGACAATTTTTTGACTACTATTTGTGAATGTTCCTCCTGTGCAGGGACATGCCCGATTGAATCCTGTTCGCGAAGTGCCCATGAAAGTTGTTTGGACTCCGTCCTCCGTGCTCTGAAGAGGAGGGGGGCGACGGGCGACGACGACGGTCCGACGGACACGACAAGCGAACATCCGACGACAGCGAAGACGAAGACGACGACGACGACAACGAAAATCCGACGACGACGACGACGACGACAGCGAGAGATCGGCGGCGGCGACGAGAACGAAAGCTCGACCAACGCCGCGGCACGCTGTGGGTCGGCGGCGGGCTGGGTCCAAGCAAACGCGGCCGGGGCCAGCGGCGGGACGTGTCCGCAGCTCACTGCGGCGGAAACACTGGGAATTAACGGGCGAAGAAGCCCGAGGCGCACTGGATATGGATACGTTTGCCCCCTGGAGGCTCGATGTTTGTCCACATCCAGTACGCCTCGGCCTTGTGGCGCCGCTTCCAGAAAAGTCCAAGAGGCACTGGATACGGATACGAGTCTTGCACGCGCTACACGGTCTGGAAGCTCTCTGGCCGTTCCGCGGCCGTTTCCTCCTCCTGTCCTGGCCTTACCTCAGCGAGCGAAGAACGGTATATAATAAACTTTTTCGCTGTCGGGGGCGCCTGTCCCCGGGCGGCTGGAAAGTTTATACCCTCACGGTGGCACCGTAGGCGTATAAGCTTTCCAGCCGCCCAGGGACAGGCGCCCCCGACAGCGAAAAAGTTTATTTCATACCGTTCTTCGCTCGCTGAGGGAAGGCCAGGACAGGAGGAGGAAGCGGCCGCGGAACGGCCAGAGAGCTCCCAGACCGTGTAGTGCGTGCAAGACTCATATCCATATCCAGTGCCTCTTGGACTTTTCTGGAAGCGGCGCCACAAGGCCGAGGCGTACTGGATGTGAATAAGCATCGAGCCTCCAGGGGGCAAACGTATCCATGTCCAGTGCGCCTCGGGCTTCTTGGGAAGGGAGCCCGAAACTCCATACTGCAGTGGATACAGACAGAAGTGTGTGTAGGGGGCCACGCGCGAACCCTGCCCCTACCCCTCCACGATCTCTGAGGGGGAGGGTGGGGTTCACTTCGCTCGGGAGCTCCTGAGCGAAGCGAACCCCACCCTCCCCCTCAGAGAAATCGTAGGGGGTAGGGGTACTCCAGGTTTCGTACTAAAAGGGAGGGGGTCTGGACCCTCCAAGACAAGCCATTTCAGACCCCCCCCCCGTGGGAGAACCCTCCAAAACATCGTCCCCAGACCCCCCCAGGCCCTCCAAGATAGCCTGGAAGAGACCCCCCCCCCGAAATGAGACCCCCTCCCTTTATCACCAGGAGGAGGTGGAGGAGGAGGAGGAGGAGGAGGGAGGAGGAGGGAGGAGGAGGGAGGAAGAGGAGGAGGAGGAGGAGGAGGAGGAGGATAGGGTTCGCGTGTGGCCCCCTCGTGTAGATCTCCAGGCGGCGCCGACACCGCGGGCGCCACGCGCGCCTCCGTGGCGCCGGCCTCCCACCTCGGCCGTCGGGCCTCGGAGGTCCTCTGAGGAAGGGGCCCTCCTCCTCCTCCTCCTCCTCCTCACTCCTCCTCCTCCCTCCTCCTCCTCCCTCCTCCTCCTCCTCCTCCTCCTCTCCTCCTCCTCCTCCTCCTCCTCCTCCTCCTCCTCCTCCTCCTCCTCCTCCCCCTCCCCCCCTGGGACACACAAAGAAATACACACATATGGAAATATTGCCCACCTTTTCCCATGCTTCCGGGGTTTTTGTCTTCCCGCCCACCTCCCATATGTTTCCTTTTTTTACTCGGGAATCGACGATTGCTTGTGTCTGTGTGTTTCTTTCCCTCCTGATCTGAGGAGGCGGCGGCGCGGCCGCGCCGGCGGGGGGAGGCGCACGGGGCCCCGGACGGCATCGTGGTCCCAAACCCCGACGTCGTGTCTTCTTCACAGCTTCGTTCCCCAGAGGTCTGGACCCCCTCCCCGGGACGGTTTTTTTTCATCCCGAGTTGGTCTTTGACGGCCCCAGGGCCCAGTGAGGGCCCCAGGATCAAGGGGCCCAAGGACACACACAAATAAATGCACACAAGTAGAGAGATTCCCCATTTATTCCCGTATTTTCTGGGTTGTTGTCTTCCCCCCACTTCCCATATTTTCCAATATTTTCGGGGGAGTCGACGATTAATTGTGTCTGTGTGCTGTTTTCCCTCCTGACAGGAAGCGGAGAATAGCGCCAAACCTGCCGTCGTGACTTTTTCACAACGCGAGGCCCGCCGGGGACGGCCGGAGACGAGCGGCCATAAACGAAAGTGTCCAAGCGGCCATAAACGCACACGAAGCAACAAGCCACAAATGGACCCAGTCTGACAAGCAACACATAGACAGGAACCTCGCCATCGCTTGGACGTACATTCCCCATCCATTTTTCGACTCCCTTGGCTCAAGGCTCAAGGCTCAAGGAGCTCAGGAGCTGTACCCCCTTAAATTCCCAATCGCACCTGTACCCCCTTAGTTTCCTGACTCAAGTTGCTCTCTACCCTTACATTCCCTCCTTCACCACACAGGTTTTCGATCTCTTCTGGGTGCTCGTGTCTTTTGCCACATACGTGAATATGCCGGCTGAGAAACACCACATGGGAACTCCTGTGAAAGGCGTGCTCAAAACAGCAGACAAAATGCGACGCACGGGAAACTCACCACTTCAAGTCGACGACGAAGGACAACAAGCACTACAAGACCAATTCCAGCAACGTCTTTCGGAAGCTAGTGTGGCGAGCGGTTCCAACATTGCGAACACTACCCCTGAACCACTGACGACAGATACTTTCCGGGAGATTTTGAACGAGCAGTTGGGACCGATCCAGAAAGATATTATGGCTATTAAGCAGCATGGTATTTCAAAGCATGACCTCCAGTTAGCCATCAACCCATTGAAGAACGAGATTGACGACTTGACGAAGAGGATTGGCTTATTGGAGTCGAACTACACGTCCCAGCCGGTCTCGGGACGAACGTCCGAAGCATCAGTGGATACAGCCTCGCAAGCAAAGTTATTAAATTTGGAGAAAGAGATGGCGGCCTTAAAGCAGCGATACACATCTACAGGTAGTCGTGCACAAGATGTGGATGGGAAACGTGCGTTGACCGGAGTGTTTGGTAATTTGGATGGTTTCGGCTTGCTAAACACAGCGTCGGCGTGGCTCCAAGACCAGTTGTCGGCACTATCTGCGCCTACCCCGAACAACATGTACATCAAAGGGGACACCACCACAATATTGTATGCAGAGTTCGACACCACGCTGGACAGGGACACCGCCGTGGCCATGATCAAGAGTGCCAAGTTGTCCCGAAATGGGAACGGCGTGTGGGCAACTCCTGACAGGCACCCTGTGGATAGGGCTGCGCGGAATCTGTGCTTCGGCCTCAAGTACATGCTGCAGCAGCACATGAACATCGAGTACACCGTGAGGGTCAATGACACGTTCCCGTATCAGGTGCACGTGGGTGGGGAGCTTGCTTTGACCGTTTCGGAAGGAGGGGGAGGAGGTCTTAAGCACGAGTGGACGAAGGAATGGGGAGAATGGCAGGAACTCCAACAGCATCCAAAGTTGAAGGAGCTCACGGAGAAGTGCGAGTCGCTCTTGAACAAAGCGTCCAAGGGCATGAAAGGTAAAGGTCATTCCAAAGGTTCCGGCGGGAACTAGGGATTGCGGCCGGACTCCAGAGCCGGCCTAGACACAGACATCTGGATAGGAGTTGGTATGAGTACGATGTTGGGCAAAGCTACCCTCGTACAGGACATGCTGGGCGGCACGACCACACGCACGAACCCGGGCAAAGCTACCGTCTTGCAGTGGCCGTCTGTTGCTGTACCTTCTCCACCACATCTTCCAATACCTTGTTCTGGAGCTCCCTCCTTGCCCCCTACACCCTCACCTGACCACGCCCGTGGACAAGAGCATCACGGAGACCTTGAACGAGCCGGCGCCGGAGCCGACAGACAATCACCGACGATGTCAACGGCGAGAATGGGCAAAGATACCATCTGGCCAAATCTCTCCCCACAAGTTCCTCGACTCCTTGATACCCATGATCTTCCACTTCACTCAGTAGGCATTGCGGGTGTACCGAGCATGCAGATTGAGAGTGTCTCACCCAGAGTTTCACGACAATGCAGCAACATACATAACTCGTTTGGTATTTCCTCACATCCGCATTTTGACTTGCAAGGTTCAGATATTGATCAAACGCCAAATTCAGCGAAGGACGAACGACATCAACATACATACTTGGATATGCAGGGCAATGGAAATCCGAAGCAGCCGCCAAGCTTATCGCAGTCTGCCCGGGATACTTCCACCTGGTTCAGACCACGCCGAAGTTGCACCCCACTATCCTCGCAGGTTCTCGGGACGTGGAACGTCGAGGGACTTCGGGGCGATTCTTCTATCAAGTTCGTGGAGCTCACCAAAATGATGCGCGACAGAAGTGTAGCAATTCTTTGCATTGAAGAAACGCAACTCAATGGTACAGCTTATTACAAAGACGACGACGGCTTCCTCATATGCCTTTCTGGCGAATGTGACGTCAAAGTCCGATCTACTGCCGGAGTCGGGTTTATCGTAGCACCATGGGCTGCCTCAGCAGTTGTGGCTTTCAGGGCATGTTCTTCGAGAACAGCTACATTGCGTGTTAAAGTGGCGGGCGGCATGCTGACATTGATTTCTGCGTATGCCCCCCACAGTGGGCACGATCCGGAAGAGCGTCAAGATTTCTACAACGACCTCCAGACACTCATCAAGCCTACCACGTCTCATAGTACGACCGTGGCCATGGGGGATTTCAACGCCAAAATCTTGCAGCAGAGTACGGGGGAAGACAACGTCATTGGCAAGCACGTCTTCTTGGCGAGCCCTCCAAAGAAGACTCCGACATGTATCACGAATAGACAATTGCTTGTGGAGTGTTGTATCGCAACAGACATGGTCATTGCCAACACTTTCTTTGACCTCCCAAATGAGAAGTTGGTAACTTACCGCGACTTGGGAACAAAGCACACAGACCCTATTACGCCGGATCGTTTCGCACAAATTGACCACGTTCTGTGTCACGGTTCTTGCGTTCCATTGGTATCATTATGTCAGGTATGCCGGGATGCAGCGCTCAACAGCCATCACTACTTGCTCTTGGTCGACCTGGCCATCAACTTCTCCACGAAGGCTGACCTTCGCCAACCTCGAAAAGATATTTCTTCTCTGAGCGACTCCAGGGTGGCTTCAACATTTACTTCAACATTTTATGACACATGGAGAGCTGCAGACGACGTCGAAAACCTAGACTCTATGGCAGCAAATTTGGAGATTGCATTCGCGACGGCTGCAACGACCCTGCCGGCGCGGGCTGCCACTGCGAAGCGCCCATGGATATCTCAGACCACTCTTGACTTAATTGACAGGAGAAACTCTTACAGACATTGTCAAGACTATTACAATGAACAGTTGCTGAACAGAGCAATTCGCCGAGCAGGCCGGGAAGACAAACGAATGTGGATGGGCAAATATTTGGTGGGAGGGAGTTGGGAGGCAGTGCACAAATTACGCAGGCCTGCTGCTACCAAACACGCGGGCGTGAAAGACTTGGATGGGCACCTTACCGACACCGCTGCACGACCCGACGCTTTGGCGGATTATTTTGAAAAGATTCAGTGGCAGGTACGTTTCCCAGAGCTGACACCATCTTCGACGCGAGCTTTAGGGCCGACCCTCAGCGTGAACACGACCACATTCACCAAGCTGGAACTGCAGACGGTCCTTCGTAAAATGAAAAGCCGGAAAGCAGCAGGACCTGATGATATCCCGCCAGAATTTTGGAAAGCTGTTGGTCAAAACGATTACGCATGCGAAGCCTTACTGCAGATGTGCGTCAAATGCTGGGAACAGAAAGGCTTGCCGAAAGCATGGAGAACAGCGAACGTGTCCCTCCTTTTCAAGAAGGGCGACGCCACGCTCCCCAGCAACTACCGCCCCATCTCCTTGTTAGCTGTGGGGTACAAGGCTTTGGCAACAATGATACACAACCGGCTAGTGCAAGGAGGAGCCGAAGGACGCATGCGAGAATCCCAGTTCGGCTTCCGTCCAAAGCGTGGTACATCAGACGCCCTCATGCTTATCAGGAGGATGGTGGACGCAGCGTATCAAAACAAAGGAGATGGAATCATACTGGTGTTGCTGGATTGGGCAAAAGCTTTCGACCGCCTCAAGCCGGACTGTCTTTGCAAAGCCCTCGAACGCTTCGGCGTCCCATCCCCTATGGTGGACATGATCCGAGGCATCTATTCAGAGCGGTTTTTCACCATCGTGGACCATTGTGGGCGCTCCAGTGAAAGGCAACAACGCTCAGGCATCGCTCAGGGGTGTCCCTTGTCACCATACCTTTTTGTAGCAGTACAAAGTGTCATGCTGCACGACGCCTTTACTCCTCTGGCTCTGGAAAGCGAGCCCGAATATATTGTTACCCGTGATATCCTCTACGCTGACGACACTTTGCTTGTATCCAAACATATATCCAATTTACATGTTATGTTGGAGGCGATCATTCTGGAAGGGCAAAAATATGGCATGGAAATGAATTGGGACAAGACGGTACAAATCCAAGTCGGATGTGCAGATACGATTAGAATGCCCACGGGCGAGCCGGTGAAGAACGTCAGGGACGCCGTCTACTTGGGTGGGATCGTGTCTTGCGATGGGCGGGCAAAGCATGAGTTATCCCGCCGCATTGGCGAAAGCACGAACACATTCAAGCAGCTACAGAAACTTTGGGCGCACGCAGCAATTGGTAAAAGCAGAAAGCTTGACATATATTCCAGTTGTGTGGTCAGCAAGCTTCTATACTCTTTAGATTCCTTGTGGCTTCTCAAGGCGGACAGAGATCGTTTAGACGCTTTTCATTGCAGGTGCTTACGACAAATCATGGGTATCCCGCATTCGTATTATTCGCGCATTTCTAACGCAACAGTGTTGGAGAGGGCAGGCTCCAAACCATTATCGCAGATATTACACGACAAGCAAGTCAGCCTGTACCGAAAAATCGCAGCGCAGCCAGGCCATTCCCTGGTGAAGCAGCTCGTATGCGAAGCAGACGGTACCCCAAAGGACTGGGCTCTTCGCCGGCGCAGAGGCCGCCCAAGACAGCAGTGGGCACACGAAGTGTACGCGATGAGGCTTCTTCACGCATGAAAGCAGGCCGTTGCGTCACACCATCGTTTTCGCAGCGCGTTTGGCGGACTGCTTCCGGGACGCGTTTGGCGTACCTCCATAATTTTTTAGTCATCTCTCTGCCTACGCGTCTTCATGATGCACGGCTTGCTTGCTTGCTTGTTGCTCTCGCAACCATCCGGCCCTCTCGCCTGCAACTGGTTTCCCACCTGACAGGTTGGGGTCGTTTGATTTTACGGACAGACCTCTCGGCCTGACCACCCTGCACACCGCGGCCACCAGACCTCCGAATCCACCGAGAGAATCTCCGGAGACTCCCGCCTCGCGTCGACCCGGCCATTCTGCATACCGCGGCCGCCAGATCCCCAGGTCCACGGAACGCCCCCGAGACGCCCACCTCGCGCCGACCCCGGCCACTCCTCTGTACACCGCGGCCGCCAGATCCCCAGGTCCGCCGAGTATCCCCCGAGACGCCCGCCTCGCGCCGACGACGAACACGACAGAGCCTGACAGAGATGGGCATAACATTACAGGATATAGAGCACAGCATAACAGAACCTATCATGACACAGCAGAGCACAACATCACGCAGCATCACATAGCAGAGCTCACTACAGCGATACTACAGCATAGCAAAGCATGCGACGACACACTCGATCATACAGAAGACCATTTCACATCTTACGCCCTAGCAGGAACAGATCATGACAACGTATACAATGGCAGAACGGAAAATAAGTAAGATGGCGTAAAACAAGACATCACGGCATATCAGGATATCGGAGAGAGCGTGATCCACCGCCGCTTCACTGTGGAAAATTCCCCCCCTCTTCCTCCGGAACCCAGGGGTCCCCCCCCCCCCCGAAAATCCCCCCCCCCTGCTGGACCCCCCCCCCACTTCCCCCCGGCAAAACCCCCCCCTCCCCTAACCTCCCCCCCCCCACCCCTCCGGAAAATGGGGGGGGTCACTATACCGGTTCGAACCCCCCCCCAGAAAACCAGAGAGGGGTCACTACCGGTTCGAAGCCTCCCTCCCCCCCTCCGAAAACCAAGGAGGGTCACTACCGGTTCGAACCCTCCCCCCCTCTCGAAAACGGGGGGGGGGTCACTACAGGTTCGAACCCCCCTCCCCTCCCCCCCTCGAAAACCGGGGGGGGGGGGGGCACTACTGGTTCGAACTCTCCCCTCCCCTCGAAAACCGATGGGGGGTCACTGTCGGTTCGAACCCCTCCCCCCCCCAACGCTTACCGCCAGCAAAAAACTCTGGGTCCCTACCACCGTCCGCACCACATCCCCCACTGCTGTCCCCAGCACCACTGTCCTCACCACCACTGTCCCCACTATTCCCACCACCGTCACCACTGTCCTCACCAGTGCCCCCACCACTGTCGCACTGTCCCCACTGTCCCCACCACTCTTCCCACCACAGTTCCACTCCCCACTTTCTCCACGGCCCCAACAACTGTCCCACTGTCTTCACTGTCCCACTGTCCCACTGTCCCCGCCGCTGTCCCACTGAGCTGTCCCACTGTTCCCACCACTGTCCCCACTGTCCCCACCACTATCCCTACTGTACCTCTGACCCATTATCCCACCGCCGTCCTCGCCACCGCCCTCACCACTGTCGCCACCACCACTGTACCCTCCACTGTCCCACTGTTTCCACCACATTCCCACTGTCCCCACACCACTGTCCCCACCACCACCGTCCCCACCACTGTCCCACAGTCCCCACTGTTCCCACTGTCCCCACCACTGTCCCTAGTGCACCTCTGTCCCATTATCCCACCGCCGTCCTCGCCACCGCCCTCACCACTGTCGCCACCACCACTGTACCCTCCACTGTCCCACTGTTTCCACCACATTCCCACTGTCCCCACACCACTGTCCCCGCCACCACCCTCCCCACCACTGTCCCACTGTCCCTCTGTTCCCACCATTGTCCCCGCTGTCCCCACCAGTGCCCCCACCAGTGTCTCACTGTCCCCACTCTCCCCGCCATTGTCCCACCAAAATCCCACTCTCCCCACTTTCCGCACGGTCCCCACCTCTGTCCCACTGTTCCCACCACTGTCCCACTGTCCCCGCCGCTGTCCCACTGTGCTGCCACTGTCCCCACAACTTTCCCCACTGTACTACTGTCCCACCACTGTCCGCACCACCGTCTTCACCACCGTCCCCACCACTACCGTCCCCACCACTGTCCCACTGTCCCCACCACTGTCCCGCTGTCCCCTCACCACTGACCCCATCACCACCCGTCCCCACCACTGTCCGCACCACTGTCCCGCTGTCCTCGCACCACTCTCCCCACCACCACCGTTCCCACCACTGTCCCAACATCTCCACCATTCTCCAACTGTCCCGAGGAGCGGGCATCGTTTGTCAAGCGGCGAAGGGGGGGGGGTCGAACCGGTAGTGACCCCCCCCGGTTTTCGAGGGGGGGGTGGGGAGGGGGTTCGAACCAGTAGTGACCCCCCCAAGTTTTCGAGGGGGTGGGGTGGGGGGGTGTTCGAACCGGTAGTGACCCCCCCCCCTTTTCTTGATGGCCTGGAGGGGGGGGAGTTCGAAATGGTAATGACCCCCCCCCCCCGGTTTTCGAGAAGGAGCGGGGGTGGACGGGTTAGGGACCCCCAGTGACCCCCCCCCCCCGTTTTTCCGCCAGCAGCGGTAGAACACGTGCTTTCTGATATCGCATAACCAAACATACAATGGCTCATCGACCATAACGTATCATGTCATACAGTACCATGAAATACCACACAATGAAACCGCCGAAAGTTCGAGAGCGCTACATGACATGTGATTACACAGCATAACGTAACATGGCAGATCAGCACACCAGAACAGAGCATGTCAGGATGTGTCGAAGCATGCCATTAAACATAACAACATAACAGCACATGTTATGAGAGATCCGATCATCAAACACATACCATGACATAACATACCCGTCATGCCAGACCGCAGCTGATAAGAGCGAAGCATAGCAAGAGTTGGCATACAATAACATAACATCAGCGGACAGCACAGGACGGATCATACCATCACATTTCATGACATATCATAAAAATATCACACCAACGAAACGCGGAACATAGCACCCCACTACATGACACACCATAGCACGAACGCGCGCTGTACTCCATGAGATGGAATAGCAAATCTGAGCTTTGCGTAACGGGTCAAACCTTTACATGTTGCGGCGGGACAGAGCAGGACGCAACGCATAATCGGGCACCCCTTACCATAACAGCGCAACGACTGCAGCGCATGTACCGCAGCATACACGAGCTCATTCTAATGCGGAAGTGCATCTAAACAGAACAACCTCCTCCTCATAGATAAGAACTCCTTATTATCCTCCACCTCTATCTGTAGGAGAATAGGAGAAGGTCTATCAGAGGTCGATCAGAGGTCTATCCATCCACAGAACAGGAGGATAGGAGAAGGTCTATCAGAACAGAACGTAATGCTCATATATCGTTCATGAGCATATCACGACGTAGCGTCAACAGCATCACAACCATAGCATACCATAACATAGCCCGAGGGAACCTATCATGCCAGACCACCGTTCCCACGGCGCAGGGCAGGCCAGAACGTACTACGTAATAGGATGACAGAAGTGAACCTACCAGAACAGACATCGACCATAAGAAGCACAGATAATAAGGAGCATACCAGACTCCACATCAGAACATACCAGTGTGACATAAGAGAAGCATATGATAATAGGGGCACCCCACCATAGAATATTGTATTGCGAAATCGACGCGACGTGCGCGCCGAGGTCAGGCTGGCTGCAGCTGCCTCGCACTGCGTGCTGGGCACTGCCAGGTGCCAGCAGAGCGGCGCGCCGACTGACGCACCCTGCCGTCGCCGATGTGCCCAGACCGAACAACGCAGCCTCCATCACAGGCTGAGCAGAAGGAGCACGCGAGGCTGGGCGGTCGAGAGGACTATGGAGCACATCCGATGGCACGGATAGATAGATGCAGTCGCCAGTCTACGGGGCGACTCGGCAGCATCAGGCCATGGGCCACCGAGCTCCGACCAGCGTCATTGGGAGGAGGAGAGGGGAGACGATAATGCGGGATGACGATGAAAAAATGGGGGGGAACGATTAAAAAATAGTTTTCTGCAATCTCTGCAGAATTTTCTGACTGGAGAAGAACGATAAAAAAAAATCCAACCCGCGGCCGGTTTTTTCTAATCGTCATCCCGGGCGCCGCCGCGTGAACACGACCCCCGGTCATTTATTAATCGTCATCCTCCATTAAGTAGGAAGAGGGGGAACTGAGCAGGACTGGGGATGCGGGGTAACAGCGTCCACAAGCAGGCCTTGGCCCGTCTTCGCGGTCTGTGGGGATCCTCCTGGGCCCTTTTCAAAACCCCTCGAGGCTGACAGATTCTCCAAATCACACACATCCTCCACAGCGGGCCCCGGACCCCCAGGGAGAAACAATGGGGCCGCCCTTAGGCCGGGCGGGACCTAGTCACGGGCGTACATTGGCACACACACACATGTCTATAGGTATATGTAAATATGATAATACATATAGATACATACATATATATACATATATATATATACGTATATCTATTTGCATATATGCACACATGCAGAACAATAGTGAAAGAGAGAGGGAGGGAAAACAAACACAGAGAGGGGGGAGACTGAGTGCGTGAGACAAAAATCTTCTTACATACGTGCGCATGATATTTGCTATGTGGCATCGGATAACAGACCGGAAAAGGCCCACGCCCAATTCCACAACCACAATATGCCTCCCAGACAGCTATCGAAGAGCCAGCAGATTGACCGGAAATCGTCACTTCGGGCCCCAAATGGCTCAGGGAAATCGTCACTTCGGAAAAAAAAACACTCAGGGACGGCCCAAGAGTAACTGTATGGAATACAAAAAGCCGCGAACAACAAGTAGGAGGACCAATGCTGAGAGAGAGCACGTGCTCTGTCCTCGTACGGGGGCTCGCGCACGGCCCCGGCCAGCGCGCCGAGTAACTCAAGGGCCCTCCGAACTAGGGCAGCGGCAGGGCAAGGGAGGTGAGACAGAGGCGCAGGAGGAGGAGAGGCTGAATTACATCTAACAACAAACACAATTCCTATCTTTTCTGGTCGAAGCGTAGACGAAGCCGCAGCTCACCTTGATCGTCTTATACCTGTCGTGGCCGCTGTAGATGTAGACGCTCATGATACCATAGACTCGACAATCCTCCCAGAGTCATCCGTGACATGCGGCCGCTTCAGCCACGCGAGCACAGAGACCTTGGGAGCACCTCTAGGAAAGGTCTCCCCAGGGATTGTCACCCACCTCACTATGATCAGTTCCTGACAAGCCCGCAACGTTCCCCATCTCGGCCATGAGACTCCTCGGCTAAGCGTTGCCCGGCCAATAACGAGTACCAGTCCGCGCCAGGAAGCGGGCTGCTGCACTGAGCTCGATGGCCCATTGCGGAACCATCTGTCTCTTCTCTACGGGGAACAAGCGCGGGACGAAGAGACCCAAACTCCGCCATCTTCAAAGCGGAATCCTGGATCGGGCCATCCAAAAAATCGCGCGCACTCGGAAACGCAAGTTGAATGAGAAAACCCTTCCACTATGTGCATCCTCGCCGTGCGATTCCAGACCTCGCGCCATCCAAAGACAGGCCCCTTGTTCTTGAACTCGTTGCAGACCCCCCATCGTGGAAGCATGGGTCCAGAGCTTGATGACCCATTTGCAGCCTTCATCCAAGCACCAATGCCTGTGAACGTGCACCTAAGGGCAGTTGGCACGTCGCTCGCGGACCACCTGCATCTCGAAGATACAAGCATGCAGATTCATCTCCGGGCCCACACCAAACGACATGTGAACCATGTAGTGGGCACAGCTGCTGCGGCGATGTTCTCCTTCACAATAAACACCGAAGACAGTGTCCGTGATAGGTCCCGGCCTAGGCTTGTATATCCCATGCCCACTCCAAATAAAAGCAAGGGCTCCCAGGTTGGTGCCGCGGCGCGCGGTCTGGAGTTCGGAGCCTTGATACCGGCGAGAGAGAGAGGTCCCAGATCAAATCCCCGACACTCGTGAATGCCATATCAATGAGCCACCATTGATTTGTCTGGCATGCGATCGGGCTGCAGCCGTGGGGTCAGTCGGTCCAAGACGACCGGCGCCCCCGAGCAAAACTGGATCCATCCGCCATTTGGACATCCCAGAGTGAACCTCGAGCGCCACAGCGCCCAAAGCAACCGCAGTGACGGAGGGCATCGATCGCGTTGTCCTTCGCCGCGTCGACCGTGGGGCAAGACATCCAGGCAGGGCTCGTCATCTTCTCGACGGCTTGTCGGTTCCTCCTGACAAGCTGGCAGTTTCGCCCCCAACGTGCGCTGACGGAATTTTCGGCGGGCCCAAGAGTGACCGGGCCGTTTCCACTGGAGACTTCTCCAGCAGCGGGTTGGAGGGGTATTGTTCGAGGGTCGCGATGGCTGTCGTGGCCACCTTGATGGCTTCGCCAGTTGGTGGGGGAGGTCCCAAGCATGCTATCAGCGTCTCCTCGGCATGCGACACCTCCCATAAACTGGCAAAAAGGAGCTGCACCTCCTCGCCCAGTCCATGTCCATGGAGAATCGTTTCCGTAGCCCGCCCCATGCCGGCCTGAATTGCGCGATCGCCGTCTGTCACCAGCCCGCCCCAACTGTCATTGATTAACTTCCTCTCTTTCTGGCTCGCGCCAAAGATTATCGCCAATCTCCGGCAGGTCATCGTCGTTCACGATGTTGGCCCAATCCAAAACTGCAGGGATCCAAACTGGTGGGTCGTTGAGGTCCCGCCAAACAAACTGGTCCATTGGGAAGAAACAATTGGATCCTTGGGCGACTTCATCTTCCGCGCACGCTGCAAAATAGTTTGCCGCCTCGGCGTGGTCGCGATCCCCCTCAGCTTCCTCGAGGGGGATTCTCGCGACGCCTCCGTCGGGAGTGTTAAACGAGTTGGCGATCTGGATGGCTTCGTCGACGCGCCTCGACATCAGCAGGTTCGCCAGCGCACGAAACATGAGGCCTGTCTCGCACTTATGACGGACCGCCACCATCTCGGCCAAGCGCTTGTCTACAATAGTGGCCTCATCATGATCTCGGCGATCCAGCGTCTGTCTATAACTCGGCTCTTCAGCGCCAAGTCGTGGATCAGGTCGACGGTAGGTCAGCGTTCGTCTTGCTCAGGTTCGGCAGGTGGCGATCCCAGCTCTTGTATCTGTCGGAGAACGCCCTTGCTCTCGCCCTGAGCTTGCTTCGTCTCGGTATCCGCCATCTCCTGCTGCAACTGCTGGGCGCGGGGCTTTTCCGCGTCCGCGATGCACGACGGCGGGCGTTGATACGCTGGGAGTAGATCACCTCTCAAAAGAATGTCATCGACGCCCACTCAGACGTGGTAGTAGTGTCCTGCGGGGACTCCCTGAACGTTGTCACGCCCTGTGTGCGCCACTGCATTGCGGCGCCGTGCCTGAGGTCCAATTCTGTGGGAAGAACCCGCGAGAAAGACACCGTAGTTCACGCGCGAAGGATTGGTCGTCCTCTCGGCCAGTATCTCCGCCAAGGCATCTGGGAAACATCCAGCCCAGCTTCTTCTGAGCTCCCAGCAGGCTGCGAACCTGGCGGCGCATTCGAATCCCCGATCTTGCTTCTCGGCAACATCCAAGTCCCTCCGATCGACCCTTCCACCTGGCGTAGCAATCGCTAGCGGAGATCCCACCTTTCGGCTTCGACGGTGGGCCAGGACTTAGATGCTGCCTTCCTCGCTGGGGACCAGGATGTAGACACCGACGGATCCGACGTACTTCGGCCTGGGAAGCGCGGGCTTTGAACTGCGCGGCTGCGTCGTCGCGACTGGGTCAGTGATCGCGTCGTCGTCAACAGATTCCGCAACGGGGGGTAGCTGGGCGGACGAGGATGTGGCAGCACGTCTCTTGGGCCTTCCAGCGCAGCCTTGGGCCTTGCCTCGGACATAGCCTGGAGCCGCGTCGGCGTCTCAGACTGCTGCTTTGCCTCTGCGTCGGCCCAGGGCCTACTTTCCAAGCAGGCTTCGTAGAGCCTCTCGAGGTGCTGCAGGGATTCGCCAGCGGTTTAAGCACCTGGCGCTGCGCCCGGCGATCCACGGCTGTGATCTTCCTCATGATCTTCCACGCCCTGTTCTGCTCTCGAAGCTGATCGAAGAAAGCCGCGCTGGGATAACCAGGAGCAGGCGCAACTATTGCTGAGCCTCTAGCGGACGAGGCAAGGGTATGACTCATAGGGCTTGAGAACCAGCCGGGGGATCACCGGCCGCTCCAACCGGAGATCCACCCGAGCTGGCCTCCTTGTCGCCCACCGTGTCGCGGGGCTCCTCGCAGTCGTAGACCTCCTCTTCGCCGTCTAAGTCTAGCTGCTCGTCTCCTGAGCCGGGGGGGCCAGGGCTGGCCGAGCCAAAATCCTGGTTCTGGCTCCTAGGGCGGCAAAGCTCCGCAGGCTAGGAAAGCCCCGACCAGGAAGCCAAAGTCGCGCGCTGTAGGCGGCGGTGCAGCACGACATGCTGACCCGAGAACTGCTTCACGGGGAGAGCAGTATAGGAAAGCACACGCGGAAGAGCCGATGCGATCGCAGGCTGGGTCGAGTAAGCGGAACGTTTCCCAAGTGTAGGAGGAGGCGCATGAGACGATGGGGTGTTGGGCGGAGGAATATTCGGTAGCCAGCCTATATGCCACCCTCCGTTCCCTTTCCTCCTTCTCTCCAGTGGGCCGTTTGCTAACGTTGTTATAGAGGCCGCGCATCGCCCTTCAACTTGGCCAGACCATCCTTGGGTGCGCGTGGAAGCCAGTGACGCTGACCGCCGAGATTTTCCAGAAAGCCCCTGATAACTGCAATCTCTAAATCTGCTTTCCTTTTGGCAGAAGCAAACTGTTCCCGATTGATGCCGTCTCATAATGACTCAACATCGGCCATGGTGATGACACCCATGTCGGGATTATGATCCATGGTCGTCGTAGCTCGGATTTCTCGATGCATGGCATGTTGGTCTCGGAGCACATGCCGGAAACTCTGCGCCATAAAACTCAAGGAGGTAACCTGCTCTGCCTCGGCCAATCCTGCCGACAGGGCGTTAACTTCCACCGCGGGGGCATAGCTTCCAGCGCGCTCAGTCTTGAAGAGGTGCCACGTAACTATGCTGACATATGCTTCCTTTCCAACCAGCAGGTCCTGATCTGCCGCGCAGATCACGTTGCCTGTCAGAGAACGCCCCCGCCCCGCACCCTGGAAGTCCAGTCTGGGGTCGCGCCAGGACAACCAGACGAAGACGAGAAAAGGGCAAGGACTTGATGGTGATCGTTGCGATGGCACTCCTGCGGCGCCGCAGAGCGGCGCTCGCCTCAATGCGATCTTTCACCTTGGAGTTGGGCAGAGGGCTACTCAGGAGAGCCGCGTCTCCCGAAACCGTTGGGCATGCCTTGTCGGCGCGCCCAGCTCAGTTTCCCACGAACCACACGAAACCGTGATCTCTTCTGGTATAGCAGGAAATTCGGGATTCTTACAACGTCCACATAATAAATCAATAAGCCGCGCCTGTTCTGTACGATACCGCACCCTAGAGATCGCGGCATCGAAATGCTTCTGCTGTCGCAGAGTGCGCCCCACTATAACCGAATACCGTCGATAATAAACACTAGGGGATAATAAAGTTCGGGGTTCAGGGGGAGATAATAAAAGTAGCCCACCAGACCTCAGCATAATCTCGAAGTAAGAGATGATCAAGAGGAGACCAAGCCGAGCACGTTTTGAGACATCATTGGCGTTTAGTCTTCATAGAAATATCCTCAACAATGGCTTATCTCGCTGGAGACATCCTCGACAAATCCATTGTTTCGCTTGAGACATCCACAAACTAATGCTTATTTCGCTTGAGACACCGTCAAACTATTTCTCATTTCGCTTGAGACATCCTCGGAGAACAAACGCCCAGGGATAGTAAAGTTCGGGGTTTTCGAGGAGATTATAAAAGTTGCCCGCCAGAGCCAGCAGAAAGAGATATCAAGAAAAAAAAAGCCAACGATATCTTGAGGATTGTCTCGGTTGAGGCATCCTCAACGAATTGCTTGTTTCGCTTGAGACATCCCCGAAATATTTCTGTTTCGCTTGAGACATCTTCAAAGTATTGCTTATTTCGCTTGAGACATCCTTGAGGGAAGAGGAGGAGAAAGAGCAAGAGGAGGAGAGGAGGGGGAGATAGCAAAAATCCAAAGTTTAAAACGTATTAGATTTAATTTGTAAGCGCTTGATGAACATTAAAAGTTTCATCTGCTCGTGCAAGGTAGCTCACGCGCCTCGCTTTCCCAGGATAATCAAGCCCAGCGATAAACAAGTTCAAGGCGCCAGACGGAGGAGGAGGAGAAAGATATAGAGAGACAGAGAGAGAGAGAGAGAGAGAGAGAGAGAGAGAGAGAGAGAAAGAAAGAAAGATAAACATAAAGAACTACAAAGAGACAGAAGGACATCGGTTTCGCTTGAGACATCCTTGAGGGAGGAGGAGGAGAAAGAGCATGAGGAGGAGAGGAGAAGGAGATAGCAACAATCCAAAGTTTAAAACAAATTAGACTTAATTTGTAAGCGCTTGATGAACATTGACAATTTCACCTGCTCGTGTAGGGTAGCTCACGCGCCTCGTCTTCCCAGGATAACCAACCCCAGCGATAAACAAGTTCAGGGCGCCAGAGGGAGGAGGGGGAGAAAGAGATAGAGAGACACAGAGAGAGAGAGAAAGAAAGAAAGAAAGAGAGACATAAAGAACTACAAAGAGACAGAAGGACATTGGTTTCGCGTGAAACATCCTGAAACAACGCGTTCGCTTCGCTTGATGTTCTTATCTCAACATAAAAAGGAAGTAACCTCGATGGCGAACTTTTCCCGTGATAATGAAGTTCGGCCTCCGCGCCCCCGCGCCCCCGACCAAACTCTTATTGGTCGACGATAAAAAACTCTAACGACTTAAGGGGGGGGGGGGGGTAACTTGATCATCGGCATGTGGTTACTCGGGGGCATCATCCATCAGCGCAGTCCATTTTCCGATTTTGAATCGCTTGCGAAGGCGAGGAATGGCAGCGAACCCCATATCTCCAATGCCGCCTTGCAGCAAATCATTTGTTTCGATGACAACGAGTCTGGAAAGTAGTTCAGAGCGCCCGTCAAATGGTTCGTGCATGGGCATGACGCAGGGCGCCAAACGGCGGAGAGCAAAGCCGCACTCCTCAGACGCTATCAGAAGGCTTCTACGCAAGCCTTTGAGGGCCTGGAACCAATCCATAAACTCCTGCCCGCAATTCAGTAACAAGCAATCCGTTTGGATCTTCTCCAGGAGCGGCCCGGGGCGAAGCAAAACTAATTGCCCCCCTCTGGTTTCGGAGTCATCGGTAGAAGCGGACGGAGGACAAACACTGCAAAGCAAGAGGAACGTCCGATGTCGAAGGCGCAGTAGGCACAGTGTGATACAGCACAGCGATGTCAGGATCATGTAATCCACCTCGGTTTCGCATCGTAGTGGTTGGGCACAGCAGAGTCTTCGAGCGCATTGTCGTCGTCGGCCCCATTTGTCTTCCCATCTATCGTGCCGACGAGAAGGCAGAACACGTTGAAGGCTCTGATGGTAAAGTTCTGCTGCGGCAGCTCCTCGGTAAATGCGCGCTGCCTTGATAACGTCAGGTCTTGAAGTGCACATCTCAGACCACTCCTTATAGCGGCTGTCGTTTGGTCAAACGTAACGCCGTTTCAGATGATCCCGTAACGTATTGATATTGCTTCCATCCTCTGCGTTCTTCCTCTTGATGAAACATGATCTCGAGGTGTTGAGGTAGCCCACCTCTGATTGGCGGGCCGCGCAGATGTGGCCCATGTCAGGATTCTTGCGCGCTGCCAGAAATTCGTCTGTTACCTGAAAATTGCGGCTGCGATCCACGTAGTGAGTACCCAGATCGTCGGCAAAAGGATACTCAGCAGGAACAACAGTAGTGGGTGCTGGTGGCGGTGAATATGACGCCGCATTGGCAGGCAAGGGCATGCCCGAGCCCCCGGCGGATCCGGCGAAGAGGTCCGGCGCGATCCCGTCTCGCTTTGCGGCTCGGCGGCTGCAGTATCCCGTCGATGCCGCAGTTGTCGTGCAACGCCCTGAGGTGCTGCGCGTGCCAATCCAGGTTCATCACAGCTCTCAGCCATCGGCTGTAGTTCAAATTATCCTGGCGGTGGCGGCTGTGGCTCCTGATCCGCGTCAACGTCTGAAGCATCGAGGGCGCCGTCAGCTTCTGCCGCTTCTGGGTCGCGTAGAGGCTCGTCTCCAGAAATCGGGGATCCTCTGGTAACGTCGACGTAGCGGCGAGCAGCGCTAGTACGCTCGAGGTCAATTGAGGTCGTGACGATAGCGGTTGGCCATCTCGATGCCTCGGCTCTCGCCCTGAGTGGCACTGCGCATTTGTTCATTGAACACGCGCCACAACGCTCCACGCGCGTTGATCACGTTGATCCAGGCACCACCAGAGGTGGTTAAGAACATCGCGCGATGACCAAGCCATTTTCCCGAGACCACGCGTCCCTGTCTCAATGCAAACACGAGTTGGCCTTCAGTGCAGGTTGGAAGTATATGGTGTCGTGCGCGGATAACTCGGAGTAGCCGCGTTCGGCTATCCATGGCAGTCTAGGCTCTCATGGCGGCTCGGCGTAGGTCTTTAGCTCGGTGGAAGTCTTGCGCCAGATCAATAGAAAGGCACTCGGGAACAATGGATTTATCGGAGAGCAGTGTTTTGGAGTCCCGAAGCGGCGCGGCGACACACCGTGCGGTGACCTCGAAATCCCCCAAGACCTCACCGCACGGTCCGTCACCGTACGGTTTCGGGACCCTGGAGGCCCCTGTCGCCCGAGACGTCCTCGGAGAGCGACACGAGTCCCAAAACCGTGCGGTGACCCGGAATCCCCACCGACTCACCGCACGGCGCGGTCACCGCCCCGTTTGGGAGCCCCCGAAATGTCGCTGGTAGACACTGCGCAAAACCGGAAGCCCGTTGCATAATTGAAAGTCCACTCCGAATCTGGCAACGGTTCCGGACCGAGCAACACAACTCCCCCATATCGTACCACCCCGCTAAATTGTCCGGAGCGGCCTTATGAACGGCTCGACGAAGATGTCGTTTCCATTATTTTCCAGCGCGTTCCGTTCGACCGTTTTGCCATGGAGCACGAGCGCCCGTCGGGAATAAGCACACACCGATGTTTCGCATGTCATCGGCAAGCGTTGCCTGGAATCCCTCGCCAAGATCCACGACAAAAACCTCCGGCATAAAAAAACACGATCCCATGTGCGCACGTTGCTTGCCGTACTACCTCCGCTGACTCCCCCCCCCACCCACCCCACATATCCAACAAACTGAACCGATGTGCCCCGAAAGATGGCGCTGATCCCAAAAAAGCGATGCATCATCAAGTGGGCACTCGACCGCAACTAAATCAATGCCAACAACATCACTGAACCAGACTTAGGGACAGCGGCAGGACGGCGAGCACGGGGTCGTTTGTGCGCCTCGATTTCAGGACCCAGCGTGCCACTTCAGGCTTGGCCTTACCCACCCACGGGAGTCGAGCAAAATCTCGATCGCTGGGATGGCCAGCATTATCGTGAACCAGATTGAGATCGGTGGGCTGGTCCGTTGCAGGTGACCAGCCGGGCTGAGCGGGCACTTCATCATCCGTCATGTTCGGCATTGGGATCATCGACAAGCATTTCTCCGGACCCATCTTCTTCGAGAGCTGCTTCCAAGGGAAGACAGAGACCGGCGCTGTTCCCTGGAAGTGCTTGCATGATCAGCATCACTTGCTGATAAGGAACCGTGCCACTGTAATCCTCGTCGAGCTTCGATGCTGCAGCGCATGCTGCCGCTGGCGGCCTGTCGCAAAAACAATCGCCGTCGTCTCTCGCGGGCCTCGGCCGCTCCGACCGAGTCCCGCGGAACGGCTGGCTGCCAAGCAAGATCCACCTGGAGCACCTTCAAGCAACTCCGCGCGCTTGCCAAAGACTAGACCAGCCAGGCCCACGCCAGTGGCCCCTGGAGAAATAAGCAGCCCAACCTGACTGACTGAGACAAGTGCTCTGAAGACAAATGCTCGCCAGCAGAGCGCCAGCACATATGATGTGAACAGCGGCTGCGCGATAGAAGACGGCGCGGCAAATCCACTTCTCGCCCAAAGAACGGCGACAGGAAGAACCGGACCAAGCGTCCTGAATGATTTCGGTAGTTCCACCAGAGTAGACAACCTCGGTCACCCGCTCGCCTGTCAATGCGACTGCAGAAAGTGGGCCGACGCCGTCGGTTGGAGCGAAGGGCTTTTCGCGGGGTCGGGATGTTCTCGGACGCGCGCCCTGCGACCGTCGTCGACATCTTCTGCCCGCGCATCCTTCGCAGATCAGTCTCCTCCACGATAGTCTCGAAATCGCCCCCGCCCACGATGTTCTCGCGCATGCCGCGGTCGGCCGCGTACTTCGCCAGGCGCCCGAGCCCCTCCTGCGTCGTCGGTCTTGAAGGCGCATCCCGCGCGCATCCCGATCGTCGCCCGCTGCTCGCCGCGCGGGATGCGAGCGCAAGGCCTGCCGTGGCCTCTAGGAGTTGGCTCCGTCTGGTAGCCCCCTCGTGCCGACCGCGAGCCACTCCCCGGCGCTGATCTTCAAAACTCGAGAGAAGGTCTCGGGCCTCGCGGCTACGGCGCGGGCCGAGCAGCCTTGCTGCCCAGACCCCTGGCACCCCCGATAAGGTTCCTGCGCGCGTTGGTGCCGATACGCGCTTCCGCGCGACGCCCCATGGCTGCGTGGCCTAGGATGGCCGGGAGCTTGAGGCGCAAGTGGCACCGCTTCCACGTCCGCTTCTCCGGAGTCACCAGGGGCTGACTGGGCCTCGCTGCGTTCGAGCATAACTCTCCTTGCGGCCCCTTCCCGGCAAGGACGCGCTCCGCGCGGCCCATTAGCTCGAGATATGTCAGGAGAGGCGGCAGTTGGATGAGAATAGCTGTTTTGCACGGAGGGCGCATGCGGATTCAGCGCGGCATCCGCAGGCTCCGCAACTTGGCGATGCCCCTGGGTCTTCGTAGAGACTGTTATGGTATTCTTCTTTATCTGCCAACCATTGTCGGGGATATCAAAGATATTGATTCATGTGCGCCTGCCTGGGCCTGCCTCGCATGCCCTCGACGGACTGCCGTCGAGCGCCTTCCATGTGATGACGCCCCCCTGGCAAGTCAAGCGTCGCGCCGAGCTGCCCGATAATCTCCACTATAGTAGGGGCAGACGTGGCGCGTCCACTTCTATCAAGCGCGCTGCGAGGGCACCGCAATTCTTCGACGCGCCGACAGGCGAAGTCCGGCGGGAGAGAAGCTTTGCGGATGCGCCGACGCCCGCGGAGCCCGCCCCAAGAGTCGGTATCTGGACAGGCCCCAGACCGTAAGTAGCTCCAATATATCTCACAATTCCCTCGAAAAGATCTTTGCCGCAGACTCCGCGCTGAGCTCTGGCGCCGACCAAGCCAAACTTGAAGTTCAAGAAGGGCCCCCGAGTGTTGTCGGCGGCAGCGGAAACCGCGCAGGCGAAGGAACCGACTCCAGGCTGCGCCGCGCGCGGGCCCGACGTCCCATCTTCCCGCGTCGGGCACACCTCGAGCGACTCATCCGCTTGCTCTGGGTCCAGCGCTTCGGTCGCGCGCGTCCGGTCTGCCCCCGCCTCAGGCGCTTTTCCTCGCGGGGCCTTTGGACTTGCTTTTTCGGCAGAGACTGCTTGAAGAAGCCTCGCCCAAGCTTTCGCTGGTGCAGATATTGTCAACATTGATTGTAATTGTCGCAGATGGCAACGGCCTCGCCTGCGCCCAGGATCGCATCCTCGGGCGCGCCTCGCCGCGATGCGAAATTCTTCATCATCCATGTGCTTGAGATCCTCATTGAAGATGCCGTCGTCTTCGTAAGCGTCTGGCAGAGTGAAAAGAGAGTGTTGCATGAGAGCCCAGTGGGCGTCCTCATGGTCCGACCCCTGTTCTTCGTGCCCATAGTCGTCTCCTTTGTAGCAGAAGAAATGCGCGGAGGAACTCATTCCACGCGTGCGATGGTCACCTTGTCCTGAGGCCATTGGGCGCTCAAGCTCGCGATTTTTTCTCGAGCCACATGCAAACAGCATGTTCCCCAAATCCAATTCGCAACCGCGCCCCGCGCGGCATCATTTTACTTGGGCTCTCTGGGAGGCATATACCCTTCCAGCTCTGATGGCAGAGCAATGTGCTTCTCGAGGTCTCGGAAGAGCACTCGCTTGCGAGCGATATAAGCGACGAGATATTCATCTCGCTTACACTTCGCACAATCCTGGTACTCGGCAGAAGCATTTATATATGCATATATATATATATATGACCACTACCTGTCCGCTGTCCACCGCGGACAGCTGTGCCTCGGTGAGTTCGCTGATGATATCGTGGTCGTTCCGAACGTGGCGGTAGATCAAGTATCCACGATGCCTCCTCAGAGTTCTGCTAGATGCGAGCCACATTTGCACATCCTTTGCGCGGTGATCTAACTGAGTGTCAAGATCTGTTCCATCCCAGGTGGGAGGTAAGTCGTTCGGTGTATTTGGACCCTCCGGTTGTTCAAGAGATTGCCCCCTCTGCCAATCAGAAGGCCAGGCAATGCCCCCCCCCCCAATAAGTCGGAGTGAACGGCGTAGCCGCTCCCCGCCAATGCGTGTTCAGCCGAACTGGTCCAGCTGGCGATCCAAGAACCCGCGGGTTCCAACCTGATGAATCTGACTGCAGATTGGGCTGTGCATCCGCCCCTCTTGTGCAAACCCTCGGACCCAATCATCATCTGACCAGCCCACCCCGTCATCACCATCCCAGGGAACGTCTCCTAGTCCTCCGCCTCCTGCCCACGGATCCTCTCCAGTTTGAGAATACGATCGTCCAGAAGTTCGTTTTCTTGTGGCTGAGCCTCGGCTTGGCTATCCATGGCGGCGCTGGGCGCAAGAGTGAGGGAAGCGGGAAATACGCGAGAACATGTGGCATTACGTAGGAAATCGGGTGGCGGGAAGACGGCCTGACTCCGCTTGTGGATCGAAACCACTGGCTGCGCTGCCACTGTGGAATGCACGGGGGCACCTGTACGGAATGCGGAGAGACACGAAGTACAAGTAGGGGGCCGTGGTAAGGGAGAGCACGTTCTCTTTCTTATTACGGGGGCTCGCGCGCACCCGCGGCCAGCGCGCCAGGTAGCTCAAGGGCCCTGCGAGCCAGAGCATCGGCAGGGCAAGAGAGGTGAGACCGAGGCGCTGGAGGAGGAGAGGCTGGATTGTGTGACAACCACTAAGGCCCCAAGAAAGCCAATACGGCCTCTAGACGGCCCAGGACGCCCGCAAGACGGGCTCCAAAGGCCTGCCCAGACGGGCCCGAGAGCACCCCAAGACGACCCAGGAGTCCCGAAGTGAGGCTCCAAGTACGGCCACCCAAGAACGCCCGAAGAGAGCGTGCGAGCGGGAAGTCGAAGGCCCCACTGGAAGCCCCTCCCCTGAGACGCCCAAGGACCACAGAAATGCCTTCAACAGGCCCTCCAAAGCCCCCCGCGAGCCCCCAACAGGCTCTCAGGAGAGTCCATAGGGTTCCACGAGCCCCCCCCGAGGCATCCTCGATGACCCCGCAGGACACTCCGAGAAACATCCAAAAAACCTCCTCCACATCCTCCGCCTGCCACAGACTGGGCCGCAGCGCCCAGACTTCTCGCGCCCTGGACGTGCACCCCTTGAAGCGAAAGGAACTCCCCATTCGCAAGATTACCCCAACAAGGTTCTGAACGACCCAGCAACGCCCCCCAGAAACACTTCCGGACGCTGCCAGGGCCACAGACCCAGAACCCGACGAGAACGTACGCGTCCCCAGGCCGCACCAGAAAAGCCTTCCAAGGGGGCCCAGAGCACTTCCCGGGGAGGCCAGACGGCCCCCAAAAGCCCCAGGACCGCAGGAAACGGCCACGAGCTGTCCCAGCACGGCCCTGCGACAGCCAAAGGCACAGAACATGGCCCGAGAAGGCTCCAAGACAGCCAAAGAGGCCCCCAAGAGCGCCCCAAGTCGGCCCAAGGCCCCCAAGATGCCCCCCCCAAGCCCCCAAGAAGCCTCAAGAGGCCCCCAAGCGGCACCGAAGGCGCCCCAAGAGTCTTCCAAAAGGCTTCGAAAAGGCTCGTCCCGAGGGGCCCCCAGAGGGTGTCTGGAGAAGCCGCCAGATCTGCCACAGTGCCTGCACGGAGTGGGCGCGTTAGAATGCTCATCTGCTGTCTGGCAGGTTCCTGTTTGCGTTCTACGGCCGCCCCACCCCACATCCCCCTACTAGCGCGCGTCGTTCGAATATCGCCCCCCTGAATTTGCTCACCCGAGCGCTTTCGGCCTCCAAGCGGCCGAGATGGCCTCCACGACGGGTCCCAAGACAGCCAAGATGACACCAAGACGGCCCAAGATGGCCCAAGACCACTCAAGGCTCCCAAGACGGCCTCAAGACAGCTCGAAAGGCCTCCAAGACGGCCCAAGAGAGCGCCAAGATGCCCTCCAGGAGAGCCCGAGCAAGCAAAACAAGTCATAGTCGTTTTGCGTTTACGTTGGATTCTGAAGCTTTCGCACGTCTGGGTTCGAGAACCATTCCCAGAACCGAGGCGTGAAGAATCGAAACGCCCTCCTGCGACGCGCGCTGGTGAAGCGGCACGGCGGCGGGGGTCTGCCGCAGGCAGCTGGAAAGAGATCGAACCAAAGGTTACCAGGGGAACGTAAAAAAAACATAAACATAAAAACTCGGAGGTCCGCGCGGATTTCTTGGATCCGCGCTGGACCCCCCTCCCTGGCGCGCGGAGCGCGCCAGGGGCGGCGCCGGAGGCGCCGCTAGGGGGCTCCAGCGCGGATCCAAGAAATCCGCGCGGACCTCCGAGTTTTTATGTTCATGCCATCTTTCGTTCCCCGGTGTACAGCTCCAGAATCCGACCCCGCGGCCCTCCGCGGCCCTCTGGGGGAGCTTGGCCTCGCGAGCGGGCCCGAGGTCGTCTCGCGGAGAGAGGGGGGGGGGGGGGGGGGCGGCACGCACGCGGCCCACCTGGGCCACAGCTGCTCCGAAGAGCTTCCTCGGGGACGCTATGACGAAACGACGCGACATACGAGGACGAGGAGAGGGAGGAGAAGGAGCCTTAGAAGGTGGACGTCGCATACGACGGCAAACAAAATGAGAGGAGGAGGAGGAGGAGGAAAGGAAAACGTGCCAAAGGCCAAATTGCTTGAAGTGCTACTCCGTGCTCGGGTGGGATATCAACGTGTTGCCGCCCGGGGCAAAGGAAATGGTTGAAGACCCTGTGGCGAGGCTGAGGCTGGCCGACGGTGCATGGTGCATTAAGACCTGTGTCAACCTAGTGATGTATACATACGGCACACGTTCTATTATAATATATGTGTATATATATGTGTGTATATATATATACACATACATATGTTCGCTATACGTTAGCCAGCCACGTGCGTATATGCGTTGTATAAACGCATGCGAATTACGGATGTACCCCCTCTCGGGGAACCAACTCTTCGCGACCCTCGGAAGCTGATGCCTAAAACCCCCACCCTGGTGTCTTCAAGACGGGCCAGGAAGGCCCCAATAGGTCACCAAGAGGCCTCCAAAACGGCGAAGAGAAACCCTCCAAGACGCCCAAGATGGCTTCAAGACGGCACTGGAGGCCCCAAAATGCCCCAAGAGGGCTTCCAGAGGACCTTCAGGAGAGCCACGAAAGGCCAACGTGACTTGTTGTCGTCCAGTTTAGAAAACGACCCAATCGTCGTCGAGGGACCCAACATGTCCAAGAGGGCACCGACACGGCCCTAGAGGCCCCTGCAGCGACTACAAGAGGGCCCCAAGACGGCCCCAAGAGAGGCTCCAGAGAGGGGGCACGAGTGAACCTCTCGAGCCCACCACCCGGAGCAGACCCCAAGAACCCACCCCAAGAGGCCCCGGATGCGCCCCCAAGACCGTCTTGGGCACTCGAAGGAAAAACGAACCCAAGGATTCCGCAGTACCCCTGCCTTGACATGTGGCCCTTTTGAGACAGTGTTCGAAGCCTTCGGGGGCGCCTGGGGCGATTCGGCAACAAAACTCGAAAACGTTTCGATGTGTTTGTAAGCCGGTTCCCTTCGACCCCTCCGCCCAATGATGACGCTTCCATCGCTTACCATACAGGGCAGGTTTTAATACATGGGATTTTTAATATGTAGGAGTTTAATGCGTGATTAATATGAGAATGAATGTATGCATGAACTCCTCATTGTTTTTGATACTAAATCCCTGCATGTTTAATACATGGTCCGCACGCGGAGCATGTATTAAAAACGGCACTGTACATACTCCATCCCCGTTGCTCCCATTGATGCAGCGAGGGGGGACAGGCCTGGGCCAAACCCCCTCCAAGTCTTCCACCCCCCTATGCGTTCCTTCTCATGCTCCTGATCTTCCTCCCGGCCCCTTCCATGGCCTTTCGGGACAGCAACGTGAGCCCCCAACAAGCACTAGCAAACCCATCATCTCATCAAGAACGCGCGGGGACTCCCCGTCTGAATGTTAGGCCACAAGGCCCCGCAGCATCGGAAGCGCTCCGAATGACTTCATGATGGCCCAAGGTGGCTCCAAGATGGCTCCCACACGGTCCAAACCCATCAAAATAGCATGAGACATCCCAAAGACGGCCCAAGAGACCTCTCAGACAATGCAGCACGAATGCAAGGCGCGGCCCGCTGGTGTCCTGGAAACGCTTTGAAGATTGCTCCGCAGCCTCAAAGAACAGAAACATAGTTCAGAACAAATCACAGCGTTCCGAACGTGCCCGTTGTGTTTCGAAGCTTCCAGGCCCAACAATGCCCGCGAAACAGAGCACGGCATCGGCAAGGCAATCGGCGGTTGCAGACGCAGGCGGAAACTCGTATTGAGGAGCAGCGACGGCGAAGGAGAGGGACCATGCAGCAGTACGGCACATAAACAAAAGGCCAAAAGAGGCCACACACGACGGCCAGCAGGCGCAGAAGAGACGACCGAAATGTCACAACATGTCCTATCGCGGCGCGAGTCGTCTAATGTTGTGTTTCACAGGCCGTATGTTTTCAGATATTCTCTCTGTATGTATGTAAAGATACACTTGTATATATATACACAAATACACGTAAAGGTGCAAAGTCTCAATTTGAAGTTCACACAACAATGGCTGGTTGCAAGTTGCGAATGTTTCTGCACATACACACATTTATATATATATGTATATATACATCTATACATATATATATACCTATATATCAATACACCCATAGTGCGTGCTTCGCGCGCGCTCAGGTTGTAGCCCAGGCCGGGGGGACGCTGGAAGATCGTGGACGTCGTTACAAACGCAGGCGCGTGACATAGTCGTGCCTCCTGGGAGCCGAATCGGATCGACCCGGAAATCGAATCGGCAGAAGTCGGCCGCCATATCTAAATCGGGAGAAGTCGGGAGGGCCGCGCCGGATCGAGTCGGAAGCCGGATCGCGGCAAGATGGATCGGAATCGGAACGGAAGGCAGGGAGGCAAAAACGAAAATGGGGGGAGGTGACCCCCGCCCCTACTTTTCCCGACTCTCGTTGTCGCGCGCCGTCGTAGACGTGCTGGTCGCATGTCTTCGCGTGCATTTCGTCGCTCGTCGTCGCGCGTCGTCGCAAACGCACTCGTGCGTCGTCGAACGCACTTCGTTGCATGCGGGGGCCACGCGTCGTCGAACGCAAGCCTTGGAGCGCCCCTGGGGCCCCACGGGGCTCCCAGGGACCCTCCGCGGACCCACCAGGTTTGGCGCGTCAGCAAGCCCCCACCCGAACCGCCCGCTGGGCCTGGGAGGGGGAAGCGGGAGGCGGGAGAAGGGAAGGGGAGGGGGGGGGAGGGAGGAGGGAAGAGGAGGAGGAGGAGGAGGAGGAGGAGGAGGAGGAGGAGGAGGAGGAGGAGGAGGAGAGGAGGAGGAGGAGGAGGAGGAGGACCCCCTCTGGTCCGTGAAGGGGCCACCCCGGTCCGTGGACGGCCCCTTCCCGGCCCGTGGAGAGCGCCAGACGGGCCCGCCGTAGGCCCCGTCCTTGGAAAAGGCACGGACTGGGGGGGATTGCCGCGAACGGACCAGGACTGCCATTGCCCGCTGCAGACGGCGGGGGCAGCGGCGGCAGCGGCGCGGGCGGCCGCCGGGACGCTCCAGGGGGGTTCGCCGTCGTCGTCGTCGTCGTCGTCGTCGTC
>CAUYUJ010015386.1:95000-108245 GCA_963575745.1 Prorocentrum cordatum | reverse complement strand
TCGCCTCCTTCGCCTCCTTCGCCTCCTCTGCGCCTCTGCCTCTGCCTCTGCCTCTGCCTCTGCCTCTGCCTCTGCCTCTGCCTCTGCCTCTGCCTCTGCCTCTGCCTCTGCCTCTGCCTCCTCCTCCTCCTCCTCCTCCTCCTCCTCCTCCTCCTCCTCCTCCCCCTGATCTTCCTCGTCCTCGCCCTCCTCCTCCTCCTCCCCCTCCTCTTCCTCGTCCTCGCCCTCCTCCTCCTCCTCCTCCTCCTGCTCCTCCTCCTCCTCCTCCTCCTCCTCCTCCTCCCTTCTCCTCCTACCTCCTCCTCCTCCTCATCCTCCTCCGCCTCCTCCCCCTCCTCACCCTCCTCCCCCTCCTCCCCTCCCTCCCCCTCCTCCGTCCTCCTCCCTCCCCTCTTTCCTCCTCCTCCTCCTCCTCCTCCTCCTCCTCCTCCTCCTCCTCCTCTTCCCTCCTCCTCCCCCCCGCATTCCTCGTCCTCGTCTCCTCCTCCTCCTCCCCCTCCTCTTCCCTCCTCCTCCTCCCTCTCCTCCTCCTCCTCCTCCTCCTCCTCCTCCTCCTCCTCCTCCTCCTCCTCCTCCTCCTTCTCCTCCTCGGAAGAACTGGAGCGAAGCTGAATCGGCAGGAGCTCGACAGAGGTCGGCTGACACATCCAATCGGCAGGAGTTGGACCCGGCGAACTCGAGATCGGAATCGCGAGCGGGAATCTCCGAATCGAATCGGTCCGAGCGTCGAGGACCGTCTGGAGCATCTCACGGCGTCTGGGGAGCAGTTTTTGGGGTGCCTTTCTAGGCCTCCTGGGGCGTCCTGGGGCCTCCTGGGGACTTTTTGGGGCCTCTTCGGGGTCTCTTGGAAGCCGCTGGGGGCCTCTTGGGGGCCTCCAGGGGCGGAGGGCTAGAAATGTTGTTTGGTGTTCTGCCTCGGAGTTCTCTCTCGAGGGGTTCTGGGGGCGCTCTTGAACTTCCTTGGAAGCCTCTCGGGCCGTCTCGGGGGCCTCTTGGGTCGTCTCGGCGTCTTCTCGGGGGCCTGTTGGGGCGATGTGTGGGTGTCCAGGACCGTCTTGGAGCGTCGGGAATCTGAACAAGCAGAAACACGAATATCTTTGAGGAACCAACGTCAACTCAATGATGTTCGCTTCTTGAGGTCCTTGTGGGAGTGCTCTTGGGGTCCCCTTGGGCCGTGTTGGATGCCTTGTGGGCCATCTGGAGGCCATCTTGGGCGTGTTCGAACGATATGTCCGAGTTTCGGGGCCTCTTGGGGGCCTCTTGCGGCCCTTTTCAGGAATGTTGGTGCTTTCTTGGGCCGTCTGGGGGCGGTTTCGGCCGTCTCGGCGCCCCGGTGGAAACCTGTTTGGACGATTTTCGGGTATCCGGGACCGTCTTGGAGCGTCGGGAAGACGAATAAGCAGAATGGCTAAAATGCACCAAAAACCTTAGGAAAATCAGCGATCGTGGTAAATCAATGATTTTGGCGTCTTGGGGTCTTTTTGGGAGTGCTCGTGGGGGCCCCTTGGGCCGTGTTGGAAGCCTGTTGGGCCATCCGGAGGCTATCTTGGGCGTGTTGGAACGATACTTCCGCGATTGCTAGGCCTCTTGGGGGCCTCTCGCGGCCCTTTTCATCTGTGCTGTGGCTGTCTTTGGCCGTCTGGGGGCGTCCCTGGCGGCCTGGTCCTCCCATGGCATGTCGGGGGCCCCCTCCTTGGCCCCCCCGCCTCGAGCGCAGGGATATACATACATATATATATATATATATATACACATGCATACTATATATATATATATATATATATTATATATATATATATATATTCACATATGTGTATATACATGAATATACATATATAATATATATATATACATATATACACATTTATAGAATTTTAGTTTTATATATATATATATATATACATGCATATATATATATATACAAGCACAAGTGAAGGCACGCGTGTTCCACGAGCTGTGCTTGCCCTTAGGGGTCCTTCTTACGCCGGTTGCCGCATGCCTCCATCGACCCGTTGCGAGGTCTCGCCCGGTGGCCGGCGTCGCCGGGCGCCCCGTGGGCGCCCCGTGCGCCGAGCGTGTGCGGCGAGGTCTCGCCTGGTGGGCATACCGTGGCCGCCTGCGTGGGCACCGGAGGTAATCCACACAGCTGAAGGGGCCCCAGGACACACAAATAAATACACACAAATAAAAAGATTCCCCATCTTTTCCCATATTTTCTGGGTTTCTGTCTTCCCCCCCACTTTCCATACTTTCCCATATTTTCCGGGGAATCGAAGATCAATTGTGTCTGTGTGTTTCTTTTCCTCCTGAACAGCTTGCACGACGCAGCTCGCGCCTCAGAGCTCACACCATAGACTAAAGCGACGCGAAGATCGGGACAAAATCGGATCGGGATAACTCGGAATCTCTGAGAATCGGCGGGTTTGGAGGATGTATTGGGCGCCGCGGCCGCTCCAGAGCGTTCCGGAACGCTCTGAGAGCGTTCTGGAACGCTCTGGAGCGATTTATCCCGATCCTAGCCCTGTTCTATAGACACCGCATAACAGGGACTGCGCCTCCTCGCCTACCTCACCCGGCTTACGCCGCAGAGCTCGCACGAGGCAGCCCGTGCAGCATCGTCGGCACAACAGAGCTTGCACCGCACTGCCGCAGCCACGGAGCAACAAAACACAGCTCACACCACATGGAGTGAATAAGAAAAATGGCACCGAGCAGTTTACACATCCACAGAGCACAATGGGTCCACAGGCAAACGCACACTGCATCAAACTACATATATGTTCTGACCTGGGAAGGTTGGCGAACCTAAGACGAAACTTGTGGTGCGTCCGCCCCCCCATAATGTTTGAGACAATATTGCTTCCGTAGGGGGGGGGGCACGAGGACAAGCAATGATTGGGAGCCCTAGCCTCGCCTCCACAGTAAGACAACGTAAGAAAGGATCGACTGAATCAGGCGAGCTGTCGCTCGGTATATCGTAGATAACAGCCCCAACTCTTGGCGGCATGGCGGCAAGGCCGAACGACATGCAGTTCTGGCCTCGCAGGAACATCAGCGCATATCACTGGCGGCAAACTCAAGAAGAAAGGACGATATGTTTGAAGTACTGCTGGTACTATGACAAAAGATATAAACAAACTATGCAGAATACAAGCTCCAGCAAGTGACCCGGCCGCGCGCCCTGAGGGCCTCGCGTAAACTGGCCTGAACACCAAGCAAACATATTCGTATCGTGCACATGCAACCTCCGAGTAGTCCGTGCCAAGCCCGACTTGGCCTGGAAGTGTGGCGTGGAGAAGGTGAGTATGCCACGGTGATGGAGGATCTACTGGAGACGAATTCACAGCGCCAATCGCTCTCTCTCTCTCTCTCTCTCCCTCCCCGTGCGCACGTACGCATGTCAGCATCGCTCTCCGCCTCTCCATCCCTCTCTGCCCCTCTCTCCCTCTCTCCATCTCTCTCTCTCTCTCTTTGTCTCTCTCTCTCTCTCTTTCTCCATTTTTTGTTTCTCTCTCTCTTTCTCTCTCTCTCTCTCTCTCTCTCTCTCCCTGTACCTCTCTCTGCCTCCCTCTCTCCCTGTACCTCTCTCTCTCTGTACCTCCCTCTGCCTCCCTCTCTCCCTCCGCCGCCCTCAGACATCCGTGGGAGCACCACGTGGGCCCGATCTCGCCCCCCACTGGCCCGCTGAGGGGCCGCGGCGTGGCAGCCGCGCCGCCGCCGGTGCAGGGAGGCCGCGCGGCTCTCCGCAGGTTGGTCGAGCTAGCCGCGGCGGCGGGTGGCCTCTGGACTCCCCTACGCCGTCGGGGCGGCCGGGCTCTCCTTTGAGGGGCCCGTGGCCCACCACCACCACCCATCAGTTCGAGGGGAAGGGGGGTCTTCCTCCTCCTCCTCCTCCCTTCCTCCTCCTCCTCCTCCTCCTCCTCCTCCTCGTCCTCCTCCTCGTCCTCCTCCTCCTCCTGCTCCTCCTCCTCCTCCTCCTCTTCGTCCTCCTCTCCTCCTCCTCGTCCTCTCCTCCTCCTCCTCCTCCTCGTCCTCCTCCTCCTCCTCCTCGTCCTCCTCCTCCTCCTCCTCCCCTCCTCCTCCTCCTCCTCCTCCCCCCTCCTCCCCCCTCCCCCTCCTCCCCCTCCAACTCGTGGTGGTGGTGGCGGAGCACGGGCCCACCATTCCTGATCCGCCCGCTTGCGCTTGTAGTCCTCGATGGCATCGACGACGGGCAAGAGCTTGAGGAGCCGGGCGCCGTCCTCCGAGCTCCCCAGAAACTTGGACCGGAGGGAACTCTCCTCCTCTCCTCTCCCCTCCTCTCCTCTCTCCTCTCCTCTCTCCTCTCTTCTCCTCTCCTCTCCTCTTCTCTCCTCTCCTCTTCACTCGTCACCTCTCCTCTTCTCTCGTCACCTCTCCTCTTCTCTCCTCTCCGCTCCTCTCCTCTCCGTCCCCCTCCTCCGTCCTCCGTGCTCCCCAGGAACTTGGCCCGGAAGGCCAGGGCCTCGTCGGCGTTCGGGCAGGTCTCCAGCACGTGGGTGACGATCGCCGCGTTGCTGGAGGACCAGCTCAAGATCTGAAGGACGTTCAATCGCTGGGGACCCCACGGCCTGTTGACCTCCAGCCCGTGCTTCATGTAGAGCTCAAAAGTGGGAGAGGTGCCCGATTCCAAGAACCAGTAGTCGAATGTGAGATTGTAGCCTACCTTGGGGAGCCACGTGCTGCCCCCAGATCCCATGAAGAAGGCAGCATTCCCGTCCATTCCCAGCTCGAACGCAAGACGGAGGATGTCTTTGTTGTACGCTGCGTACATATACCACGCATGGATAGCATCGGCACCTGGGCTCCAGCACATGTAGTTCTGTCTTGTGTTGTAGTTCTGGAGAAGGCCTGGCTTGTGCTGCAGCGAAGTGAGCTTACTGGACCACCTGAAAAAGTCACCTCCATGCTCCACGAGAAGCCTGACGCACTCCACATTGTTGGATCGAACGCCCTGGATCAGCGGAGCCATGTCCAAATTGTTTGGCGAGTTGGCATCGGCACGAATCTCGAGAAGGAACTTGATCTTGTCTACATATCCTGCCTGAGCCGGTCCAGCCAAAATGCTGTTCCCCTGACCCGTCAGATTCCAAAACGGTCGCTTCATGGTCACCCCAACCTTGGCATGGATGTCGGCAGAGGCGTTGATGAGCAGCTTCATGCACTCCAAACCTTTCTCGCCGTTGTCCATGTCTGCAGCCATCGAGAGTGCAGTACAATTCTCCGCACTCTTGGCGTTCACCGAAGCCTGGTGCATGATGAGGGCGTTCACGAGTTCAACCCTGCCGCATGACGCAGCAAGCATCAGAGGAGTTAGGCCTGATGCAGGATCTGCGAAATTCACGTCGACATCATCAGTAATGCTCAGGGTCTCATCCCAGGCCTGTCAGGCGGCGCGCCCGGGGGGGGAATAAGAAGCGGCGGACCTTCTCAGAAGGCTCGGACATCCCCGAGCCTTCTGAAAAGGTTTCCAAGGTTTTCCCCAAAGAAGCAACATGCTTCTCAGAAGGCGCGAGGGCTTCTGAGAAGTCACACCGCCTTCTGAGAACGCCTCTCCTTCTCACTCCCCCCCTCGCTCGCCGCTGGCCTGTTGCAGAGTGCCATATGGTTTGAAGCTGGCCAGCTGGTCCAAGGCGTTGTTCATGTCCCACGCCTTCACGAAGTCGGGACTCTCGCGCCCGGAACTCCAGCGCCACCACGTGGCGTGAACCAGCCAGTTCATGAAGTCATAGTCGTTCCTATTGGCGGCGAGCGAGTGGGGGAAATGGGAAGGAGAAGGCCCTCTCAGAAGCGAAGGGGCCTTCTCAAACGCCCTCGCGCCCTCTGGGAAGTTGTCTCTGTCTTCTGGGAAGGCTCAGGAAACTTCTCGGAAGCCCGGGGGGCATCCGAGCCTTCTGAGAAGGCTTTCTCCTTCTCGTTGCCCCTCCTCCTCCTCCTCCTCCTCCTCCTCCTCCTCCTCCTGCTCCTCCTCCCCCGCGCTCGCCGCCGATCCTGTGCTCGCGTATGACGCGAACGGCATCCCACTTCTTCCCCATGCTGGCGAGCGCAAAGAGAAAGTGCCCGTCATCACAGACCAGGCACGGATGGACGCCCTTGTTTGGACGCCCGAAATGGGCACTAAAAGAATGGGTACAATGCCCAACAACAAATTAAATGTTGTGCCGAACCAACAGCGGCCGCTGTTGGGCAGGCGGCCTTCTGTCTCAGATGGACACAGGCCGCGGCGGCGCGGACAGCGAGCCCTGTTCAAAATGAACAGGAACTGCTATTGGGCATCGTACCCATTCTTTCCGTACCCATTTCGGGCGTCCAGACCTTGGATAGCAGCGTGTCGAGCACGACGAGGTTTGGCAGACTGGCCGCATGCCTCAGCACTGCGCCGACGCCATTCAAACGCCAACAATTACTGTCAACAAGGGTGGGGACCATGACCCGTGCAAGGAAGTTGGAACCATGGAACCACCTCTTGTTGCAGTCCCTGTTGTCCCAGACGACGTCTGTCTCGTACTCGTCCCAATTGATTGCAGCGACCATGCTACTCGCGCCGTCTCCCACCCAAGGCCGGTGGTCCATAGGGGTTCCCTTCAACACCATGTTCAGCACCAAATAAGTCAAGGGAAAAGGAAGGCAAGGTGTAATAGAGATACTCCCAACCTTCAAGAGTGCACGCTCGTCCTCGGCCAAGATTGCGCAGTACTCCTCGAGAGTTTCTGAGTCCAACATCTCGAAGACGTGGAACCACACTTGCAACCACCAGTTCTCAGACAGCCGCTCTCGGTCCAAACACTGTGCGCTGTTAGACAGGATTGCATTTACATATGCTCGCATGTTCTTTTTGGAGCGGGCGTGGCTAACAACTGCCGAGCAAAACTCACCGCACATCAACTCCTGGAATGACAGATGCGTCAGTTGTACCTCTGGCTCCGCGTCGATCGCTTCAACTTTTTCCAGGATTGGCATGCGACCCTGCTGGAAAGCATCCTTCAGCACCTCGATCATACTGCAGTCTTCTGAGGCCTGCTCCACAGCTGGCCACGTTGTCGCACGCTGCCTCAACTGGTGCAGATGAAACGACATAGACTGGAAGAGCTGTCGTGCCCTCACGCTCTTCAACATGTCTAGCCGGCGAACCATCGCCTGATCACTGGCTCCATCACGCATAGCGAACTTCGCAGCGTCGGATTGGTGCAACAGGAGCTTCACAGCGCGCTGGTAGATATCGGTCTTCTTCATGGCTTCCTGCTTTGGGCGATCACGCGTCAGGGGACCACTCTTGCCGTCTGCACACGACGATTGAAACTTCCGCAGAACATGGATGAGCAAGGTCAGGATGAGAGGGTTCTCCCTGAGACTGGAATAGCCCGGGTCCGCGACGCTGCTGCGGATAGCGCTGATCGTCTCGTGCGTCTCCTGGGCGCGCGCCAGCGTACGCTGCACGACGTCTTCGGCCTGCGGGAGGGTGAGCGCGCCCATCTGGAACGACACGAAGCCGAGCGCCGCGAGCAGGTCGTACTCCACGGATCCCAGGTTGCCCGGCCTCGACGTAAGGACACAGAGGTGTGACGGCTCGCTCTCCAGGACCGACCGGACATATTCCAGCACCTGGAACCGAGAGGAAGACGCCTCATCCAGTCCGTCGAACAAAAGAAACAGTGCTTTGATGTCCTTCGACTCGCGGGCTGTATCTTGTGCTTCCGTGGGCGCGCGGTGGGCAGCACTCAGGCACCAATTTCGCACCTCGTAGACCAGCTTGTGCGGGATGGAGTCGTGGCCATGCTTTCTCTGCATCCACTCGGACAGCAAATCGCATACCGGGTCTGCCCCCAGCGGCAGGTCCGGGTCGGCCTCGAGCTGCCTGGCCAAGTCGATCAACGGCGTCCGGACGGGGATGAGATTCATGCCGCTGATACTCGTGGTGCCCGCCACGTCCCCTACACGCAGAAGGCACCTCCTATACATCACCACGAAGAACCCAAACTGAACGGCCCTGGAACACACAAACGAAAAGACACAAATAACAGGATTCCGCATATTTTCTCTTCCCCCCAAATTCCCATATTTTCCTCTATGTCCTTGGGAATCGACGGTTAATTGTGTCTGTGTGCTTTTTCCCCTTCTGACGAACCTTCGTGCATAATCCCCGAGATACCGTGAGCAGCACCCGAAGTGGCTGTTCTGGCCCGCCCAGCCCCGGCCACGAGAAAGCCCTCCCGACGCCCCAGATTCGAGGAGCTGCGCTCAGGGACCGCAGCCCCTCCTGAGACCCCCGAATCAGTATCATTTCAGCGTCTTCCCAAAGATCCAACGTATTGGAAAAATCAAGACGGACGTTTTTTCCAATTTTCTGACTTTAGGGGCCCTCGCCGGGCCGCGGGACCGTCAAAAAACGCCTCAGGATCAAAAACCGGTCCCGGGGAATGGGTCGAGACTTCTGGGGACCCCGTATTGAACAAATCACAACGTCGGAGGTCTGGGTTCGCTGTACAGGTGCCCTCTGCGTAGCCTGGCTGGTTGCGGATGCCGAGGAGCTGCTGCTGCGCCACCTCCGAGAAGAGCTGCCTCGTCAAGAGGGTCTTCCCGCTCCCAGAGTCGCCGACCACAAACACCCGACCTTGGAAAGAGCGCGATCTGTCTGCGGTCGCGTGCCAAGGGAGGAGGGGCGGTCAGGACGCCCCTCTCGCCCCCCCGCCACCCCACCCCACCCCCCTTCTCGGTGCAGGGGGGAGGGGGTTGGGGGATGAGGAGAAGAACGAGGAGGAGGAGGAAGAGGACGAGAACGAGGAGGAGGACGACGAGGAGGAGGAGGAGGGGGAGGAGGAGAAGAGGGAGGAGGAGAGGGAGGAGGAGGAGGAGGAGGAGGAGGAGGAGGAGGAAGAGGAGGAGGAGGAGGAGGAGGAGGAGGAGGAGGAGGAGGAGGAGGAGGGGGAGGAGGGGCCCCTCCCCCCTCGTCCCTCGTGCTGGCAGACGTGCGGGGGTAGCGAGCACAGCCACATCGAGGACACACCCCTGGGGGTGGAGATGTCTTTCGCATGCCCACAGGTCGTCAGAACACCGAAACCAGCTCAGTACTGCTTGCGGCCGATATGGGCGACCCCCAAGGCGGCCCCATCGACCGTAACCATTACCAAAATGTTTATCTCGAGGTCGCTCGGTTCTTTCCATAGGGGCCCTCCAGAAAAAATACACTTCATCGTGGTAGTGGCTCTTTTTTGTGCCCGGGAGGCGACGACGACGACGACGACGACGACAACGACGACGACGACTGGTGAGACCTTGGTATCTGTCTTGGGCGAGCACCTCTGGCAGGTACTGCTGGTGCACCAGGCGCAGCTTCTCACAGACGGCCCCCACGCTGCTCGGCAGCTGCAAGAGGCGCGGGAAGAGGCGCGTGCTGAACTTCACGTCTACCTCAGATCGGAGACTGCGAGGCTGGGATCTGTCCCCGCCGCCTGTGGAAATGACGTTGTGAGACCCCAGCGGGGGGTGGATGTGGGCATAATTGGGCCAGCCCTCTGGGGGTCCGAGACTGTCAATACCAACCGCCTGCCAAGGTCCCCGAAGATCTATCCCCCCGGCTGTGGCTTGGATCGTCGGGGGCGCATAATTGAGCGGCGTCCAAGAGGGAGGATGGCAAATCATGGCCCAAAGCAAGTGCGCGGCCAACGGGGGGCCCGAGGACGCCTTAAAACAAGAAGAGGCGCTACGAGATTGGGGAGATAGCATGGCCATGGCCGTGATCTCCCCACCCTGGTCATCACCCCCCGTGTGGCCGCCCCCCGAAATAGAGCCCCGTCTCCGGGAGACGTGCCAACCGGGGACCAGCGCCAACCCGTCCCAGCCAGCGCCCCGTCGCGAGCCCCAATGAAAAAATACCCCCCGAGTACCCCACACAGTTCGAAGAAATGGTCAGAAAATCGTCCCCAGACTATTCTTGACTGTTTCTGAATACTCCTCCTGTAGAGGGACAGGCCCGACTTAAACTTCGGGCCCGCGGGAGGCGAACGCCCTGGATCCACACAACAGTGGCATCCCTTGTCGGCCGCGAAACCAAAAGGGGGACCGGCAGAGGAGGAGGACGACGAGGAGGAGGAGGGGGAAGGAGGAGAAGAGGGAGGAGGAGAGGGAGGAGGAGGAGGAGGAGGAGAAGAGGGAGGAGAGGAGGAAGGAGAGGAGGAGGAGGAGGAGGAGTCGAACCGATCTTGGGAGGGCAACCTTTGCTTCCGCCGGCGTCCGCCGCCCTGCCGGCGCGAGGGGCGGTGCCCTGACGGCGCGGCCCTGACGGCGCGGCCCTCTGCGGATCCGCTCCACGTGGCTCCCAGGCCCGGGCCATGCCCGGAGGGGATTGGCCGAACCCCGCTGTAGTGGACCCCTCCTCCTCCTCCTACTCCTCCTCCTCCTCCTCCTCGTCCTCGTCGTCCTCCTCCTCGTTTTCGTCCTCCTCCTCCTGCTCCTCCTCCAACTCCTCCCCGTCCCCCTCCTCCTCCTCCTCCTCCTCCTCCTCCTCTTCCTCCTCCTCCTCCTCATCCTCCTCCTCCTCCTCCTCCTCCTCCTCCTCCGAATCATCAGCATCATACTCCTCATCAACATCATCATCATCATCATCATCATCATCATCATCATCATCATCATCACCAGTTTCATCATCACGCTCATCATCATTATCAATATCATCGTCATCATCAGCATCAGCATCAGCAGCAGCATCAGCATCAGCATCAGCATCATCATCATCATCATCATCATCATCATCATCATCATCATCGTCATCACCATCATGAGCATCATCATCACCATCATCAGCACCATCATCATCCTCATCCTCATCGTCATCATCATCGTCATATGTTTCATCATCGCCAGCATCGTTATCAGCACCAGCAACACCGTCCTCATCCTCATCCTCATCCTCACCATCCTCCTCATGATCAGCACCATCACCGTAATAGTCAGCATAATCACCACACCAGCAGCATAATCATGATCAACATCATCATCATCATCATCATCATCATCATCATCATCACCACCATCGTCATCATTATCATCATCATCATCACCAGTTTCATCATCACGCTCATCATCATCATCATCATCATCATCATCATCATCATCATCATCAGCAGCAGCATCATCCCCATAATTAGCCATTAGTAGCATTCACATCATCGGCATTATCATCATCATCATCATCATCAGCATCATCATCATCATCACCGTCGTCATCACAATCACCATCACCACCACCACCACCACCATCATCATCATCATCATCATCATCATCATCATCATCACCATCATCATCATCATCATCATCATCATCATCATCTTCATCTTCCTCTTCATCATCATCGTCATCATCATCATCCCTCATCCTTCCTCGTTCCTCTCTACTCCTCCTCCTCCTCCTCCTGCCTCCTCTCTTCTTCCTCCTCCTCATCCTTCTTCCTCCTCCTCCTCCTCATCATCAATATCATCACCAATATCATCACCATCATCACCATCATCATCATCATCATCATCCTCCTCCTCCTCCTCCTCCTCCTCCTCCTCCTCCTCCTCCTCCTCCTCCTCCCCGTCCGCCGTCCTGGTCCTCGTCCTCGTCCTGGTCCTCGTTCCTCCTCCTCCTCCTCCTCCTCCTTCCTTCCTCCTCCCCCACGCCTCCTCCCCCTCCTCCCCCTCCTCCCCCTCCTCCTCTCTCCTCCTCTCCTCTCCTCCTCCTCTCCTCCTCCTCTCCTCCTCCTTCCTCCTCCTCCTCTTCCTCCTCCTCCCCCTCCTCTTCCTCGTCCTCGTCTCCTCCTCCTCCTCCCCCTCCTCTTCCTCGTGTCCTCCTCCTCCTCCTCCTCCTCTCCTCCTCCTCCTCCTCCTTCTCTCCTCCTCCTCCTCCTCCTCCTTTCTCCTCTCCTCCTCCTCCTCCCTCCTCATCATCATCATCCTCCTCCTCGTCTCCTCGTCTCCTCCTCCTCTCTCCTGCTCCTCCTCCTCCTCCTGTTCCTCCTCCTCTGCTACTTCCCGTCCTCCTCCTCCTCATCCTCCTCCCCCTCCTCCTCCTCCTCCTCCTCCTTCTCCTCATCTCTTCTCCTCCTCCTCCTCCCCCTCCCTCCTCCTCCCTCCTGCTCCCTCCTCCCTCCTCCCTCCTCCCTCCTTCCTCATCCCTCCTCCCTCCTCCCTCCTCCCTCATCCTTCCTCCCTCCACCCCCTGCCTCCTCTCTCCTCCCCCTTCCCTCCTCGCTTCTCCTGGCCCATCCTTCGAGCTGCGTCCGGCCGCCACGGACGAGGCAGCTTCCAGAAGCGCCCAGCAGCACCCTGCAGCGCACGTCGCCGTCGCCGTCGTCCCGCTCGCGGGGGGGAGGGATGAGGCGAGGATCGGGGGGATAGATGTACATAGAAAGCGGGAGGACGGATGCAGGAAGGGAGCGTGACAGGACGGGGGGGATGAGGGAAGGAGGGAGGAAGGAGGGAAGGGAAGAGGAAAAAGTAGGAGGGGGAGGAGGACGCCGTCGTCGTCTCTTGGCACCTTGATGCAATGGTCGGCCACGTGGACCTTCCGCAGACGGCATATACATATCATAAGCCACCACCATGCCTGGCCAGGGTCATTCTGGGTTTTGGCATGGTCTGTCCGAGCCCTCCGTGCTGATGCCGCGAGGGTCTACGCACCAGCCTGGGACCCCAGACGGCCCTGGCCCAGCAAGGCAATGGTTGTGCACAAATGCCTCCTGTGGGCACCTTCTCGCGCGTGAGGAAATCGGTAGACCACGCCTCCGCAGTCCCGATCTGCGCCAGATCCGCAAGACCCCGCCCGTCGGGGGGGCGATAGGGCAGGTCGGTGTCGTTTATCGTCGTCGTCGTCGTCATGTGCGGTCGCCGTCGTTATCGCTGACCCCGCCGCCACCGCCGCCGCCGCCGCCGCCAGCGCCGCCGATCGTCCGATGCTTTTCGAACAAAAATTAACCGCTTCTGGGCCCCAGAAGCTCCTCGCCGCCGCCGATGGACTTCGCTCGAAGCTCTGGTCGAAACTGACACCTGGAGAAGTCCTGGGATTTATCATTGAGGGAGTGGGATGCCAGGTCAAGACTTTTAGAGACACCGAATCATCCAATATGATGTTTATCGCATCGTTTGCGGCCATTTCGGGGACGTCCAAAACGGCTCATCCAATACGGAGGTTCGCGAATAATGGGCCGAGAAACGTGCGCGGCCCAGGGGGGGGGGCGCCAAGGCGCAGGT